>JASVEL010013893.1:0-112118 GCA_032618575.1 Nicotiana noctiflora
TGAATCAAGTACGCACGATAAGAATTTCAAGAATTTGAAGCTTTCCTAAAAGTTTTGCAGCCTCCCGAGGATAAGTACAGGCGTCCCCGTACCGATCCACGAGACTCTACTAAACCGGCTCATGACTCGCGAGACCTGTTCATCTAGGCTCTGATACCAACTTGTCACGACCCAAACCCCGGTCGTGATGGCGCCCAACACATCGCTAGTCAAGCCCGACCATGTTATCCATCTTACTAGCCGATTATTAATTAATACTGATCAATTAATGTTACTAACTTGTTTTTATATCAAAACATTAAGTGCGGAAATAGAAGCATACAAAATACAGCCCAACAATCGTTGTGTCACAAGTCTGAGCCCCTACAGATGGAAATATCCTACAAAAATAAAGTCTAGGCAGAATAGAAAAGACAATGATAAAGAGGAAGAGATCAGGTCCTACGGACACCAGCAACTACCTCGAAGTCTCCTAGGAAAAATAGTAATGAAGCAGCTGCAATAGCTCAACCGCCCTCCTGAACACTTGGATCTGCACAAAAAGTGCAGGGGAGTGGGGTGAGTATATTTCAACTCAGTGTGTAATAATAACAAATAACAACTGAAAATAAGAACACCTGTACTATCACTAAACAGTTATAAGGGTAACCTCACAGGTAAGTCATCTCCATAGTGGTTAGCCCATTTCTAGTCCACAACTGTCTCATAATAATCTAACACTGACCTAGTCCTCACTCATACTGTTGCGGCGTGTAGCCCGATCCAAATATATATGTATATATATATATATATATATATATATAATGTTGCGGCGTGCAGCTCGGTCCAATATATATAGCGCTATGGCATGCAGCCCGATCCATTTACCATCGGCGACGCTCACTAGGGTGTGTACAGACTCCGGAGGGGCTCCTACAGCCCAATAACATTGATCTAACTCTGATATAACACAAATCTAACTCTGATCCAACACGGATCTAACTCTGTCGCGGCTTGCAGCCCGATCCTCACTCATACTGCTGCGGCGTGCACCCCGATCTAATATATATATATATATATATATATATATATATATATATATATATATATATATAATGCGGCGCATGCAGCCCGATCCAATATATATGTATATAAATATGTAATGTTGTGGCGTGCAGCCTGATCCGGCATGTACATCAATACCTCACAGCAGGTACTCGACCCCATTTTAGTCAATATAGACTTGGCCTCTCAGGCCCACTCAACTAGAACAGGGAATCCCACCCTAGGTAGTCTCTTTCAAAGTACACATCTAGTACTGGCTCATGATATGCTATACAACTATGATTACGGCTGAGTGTATGTGTCCAGCATGATATAAGGGTCACTTAGTGTAACGACCCGGCCCGTCGTTACAGGAATTACCACCTCGTTACCTTGAATTTACATATTTTATGCTTTTATATCAGTGTTAGAGTTTATCGGGTGAGTTAGGCGTGATTCGGGTTGAAAATGAGAAATATAGCCTTTTTGAAGGAAGCTTGAATATAAGAAGTCAACCTAGAGTTGACTATTGAGTTAGAGTGCTCGGAATCGGATTCTGATGATTCGACTAGTTTCGGGGGATCATTTATGACCTAGGGGAGCAATCAGAATCGAATTCGGAGGTCCGGTGTAGTTTTAGGCTTGAATTGGCTAAGGTTGAATTTTGGCGAAATCCGAATGGTAGGTGAGGTTCTAATCCGAGGGTCGGAATGGAATTCCGACAATTTTTGTAGCTTCGTTATGTGATTTTGGATATGTCTACAAATTTTCAGGTCATTCGGATGTCGTTTGATCGGGTTTTGGATTGAATGTTAGTTTCGGAAGTTTTGAAGAAACTTAGGCTTGAATCCGTGTGAAAATGGTGATTTTGATGTTTAGGATGGTGTTTTTGTGATTGGAACAAGTCCGTATTATGTTTTGGAGTAGGTTGGTGGTTTTTGTTGGGGTCCCGGGGGCCTCGGGATTAATTCGGACCATCATCCAGGCATTTTAAACTAGGAAAAACCTGCAGAAAATTGCAGAAAACTGTGCAGGCAGTTAAGCCTTCACATTCACGTGGCATAGGTTGCGTTCGCGAAGGCCAGGTGAGCTAAAGCATCGCGTTCGCGAGACTGGAGGACGCGTTCGCGAAGGAGGAGGAAGCGAAGCTTCGCGTTCGCGTGAGACTGTACGCGTTCGCGTAGAAGAAAAATCCGGCGCTGGGAGATTGTGCTTCACGGATGCGTGGGGAAGCGTTGCGTTCGTGAAGGGTTAATTGAGCGAACCATCGCGGATGCGTGACGAACATCGCGGATGCATGAGGACCATCGCGGAGTATCGGGTCTGTCAGTGAAATTAAATTGCAGAAATAGTGTAGTCGCGGGTTTACACACTAAAAACACAAATTTTGAACCCTAGAGAGAAGAACTCACGGGAAAACGCTGGGATTTCATGGGATAATCATCGGAGGTAAGATTCTTGACTCAAGAACGTAACTTTATGGTAGAATTAACATCAATCTTCATGAAATTGGGTAGAAATTGTGAAGAATTATGGCCTAGGTATTAAAAATGAATTTTTGATTTTTAAAAGGCCATTCGAGCTCCAATTTCGATTAATTTTATATGCACGGACTCGTGGCGAGACGAGGATCGTGTTGGTATAAGTTTCTGAATTTTTCGGACAGCGGGCCCGGGGTCGGGTTTTACCAACTTAGCGTATTTATGTGTTTTTCATGTAAATTGAAGTGGGTTATGTTTCCTTGACCCTTAAATGACATAATTATTGTGGTTTGAATAGATTCTACACGCAAGGCAGCGAATTCTAAAGGAAAGGGCATTGCGGACGAGTCTACGATAGACTAGAGGTAAGTAATTTGTGTATATAGTAGCCTGAGGGTTCGAAACCCCGACTTAGCATATTGTGACGCTAGTAGAGTGTGGCTCGCACCCCGTGGCAGGTGCGGGATTGATTGTGACTCGGGATTGAGACTTGGTCCATCCCGGATATGAATAATATGCTGTTAGTGATGGAAAAACACTATGTTTGACATATTTGTGGGTTGTAAGCCTTGTTTTGGGCCTTATGCCGACCTATAGTATCCCTAGGGGATAGTATATATGTGATAGCTATACTTGCTTAATCACTGATCTCAGTCCTGGTTTTGAAATCACAGTATTGAAATTCTAAGTTACCTGTTGTGAGCACGTGATTTTTACCCTACATATGAGTTATTCCCATAAATTCAAAATAAATATTTTTCCTTATTTTTTACAATTCGTATTAATTAGGTGCATGAAAAATCATATAAAAAAAATACAAAAAAATATGCATTTGCATTTAGGAAATTAATTTTGCTAGTAGGTATTAATTCATTTTAGAACAATTAAAGAAAAATAAAAATAGCATCTTAATGTTTTAATTGAGAATTACTATAAAATAGATATCAGATAAATTTTAGGAATTAATTAGTTTAACAATTTAATAAAGTCATAAAATAAAGCAATTAATAAAAAAAAAAAGAAAAGGGAAATAAAAAAAGAGACACGGAAATACCGTGTCTCTATCCTTCATTCATTGGATTCGATAACAAGGGGATCGGCTGGAATAACAGAACAAAGGGGAGCTCCTGGGGGAGGCCTGGAAAAACAAAAATCATAGATTCGGAGAGAGATTTGGAGGACGAATTCCAGAGAGAAAAATTCGGAGATTGAGAGAATATTCAGAGGCGAAAATTTACAGAGGAGGCGGCGAAAAATCAGCTGGAGGACTTTTTCAGAGATCAAAAACAGGCGAGAGGGATTCGAGAGATTGGCCGGAGAAGAGAACACACACACACGCCAAATAATCATCCTCGATTCCTCCATCGCCGCCACCCAAACCCGCCGGAAAACACTCACACACAGTCCACACACATATACACACAAAAGCATACAGAGATACGCAATTGCTTTAGTTTCGTTAAGATGATTTCAATTTTTAGTTCGGACATGGATTTCCTTTAAATTTCGAACGTTTGGTTTTTCTGATTTCAATGGAGATTGATTCAGTTTCGGGGATGGAGTTTGTCTGAGATTATTTCTTCTTTGTTGGTCCGGTGGTGACTGTTTGAGGTCGAAGTTCGCGGTTCCGATCTGAAATTCACTGTTCTCATTTGCTCGTGTTGGTTCTCGCTCTGCTGTACTCGACTTGGATATGTTTTCTCATTAATTGGAAAATTCTGTGAGCATACACATTGGATGAAATTGAGGATAAGACCAAGACTTTGCGTGAATCTGCAAAATATACTGTTGGGGATGATGCATCTACTACCGATAAATTTCAAGCTTTATTATACTCCTCAGCAATGACAGGTTGGTGATGATTCTGACTTGTTTATGCTACACATCTCTTATTTTTAGTCAAGAAGAGGTTGGTTCTTCTTATTTGTGTCTTTTTGTCCTCGTTCATGTCAACTATAAGTTATGCTATCACAAAACTTTGTATTTGTTATGTGTATTATATACTATAATTTTTTTTTTTTTGTTAAAACTGGAAACACAAGCTAGGTACCGAGACTATTGTTATAGAGATCCTCGTGTTTTCAGCAATGCTTTTCCATTTCAATGATGGAATTCAAGCATTAATTTGTTAAATTTAAATTGCATGGCATTTCTATGACCTGATCAGTGGATTGTGGCCTGCAAAGTCTGTATTGGCTTCAGATTATGCAATCTCATTTTCGGCACATGAAAGTTTCTGTTGCAGAGCAGGTGGATGTCTATCCTGCAGTTTGTAGTGTAGAGTGTGAGTGATTTATGGTTCTATCCGTGCATTGACTTATTGGGGGTTGTGATTTAGAAGCTCATGGGCGTGGGTAGTTTTGTGGATTTAAGTATATTGCACAGCCCATAGATTATAATTTTTCAATCATAATCCATGGCCCTCATTTTATTAGCTTTAACTCAACCTGAGAATTTGAGGCATGCCATTTAGCAAATTTCATGGCCCTCGCAAAGTGTAAACGCGAAATTACTTTAGGCGCGTTAGTTAATAATAATACCTTCCTAATCACGGGTGCGCATTTATGTGACCCAAATCTCACTCTCGGCGAAACTGAAATACATTAAAGTCACAGGCGTACTGGTTGCGGTGTGACTCGAAATGTGTTTTCGTGACGTCGCAATTCTTCTAAAATTGAAAAGCGGAACATTAGTAGCACCTAGTTAAAATATATAAAGAAATCAGATAAAAACAAAAATTGCAGTTGAGCGACCGTGCTAGAACCACGGAACCCGGGAGTGCCTAACACCTTCTCCCGGGTTAACAGAATTCCTTATCCAGGTTTCTAGTTTCGCAGACTGTATTACATAGTCATAAATTTCCTCGGTTCGGGATTAAACCGGTGACTTGGGACACCATTATTTTCCCAAGTGGCGACTCTGAAATAATTAAATAAATTGATCCCGTTCCGACTGTCCTTTAAGTGGAAAAACTCCTTCACTGATTATTTATTATATCCCTTCTCGGGGTGTAATATTAAACAGTGGCACCATTTACGTTTTTATGTGTATGTGCGGTGTAAAAAAAGGAGGTGTGACAGCTCTGGCGACTCTGCTGGGGATAAGTAACCCGGAACTTCGGTTCAGGGTTTAAGAATTCGAGCTCAGTTAAATTGTTGTTTTTGCTTATATCTGATTTCATTATATATTTTGATTAATGTGCTACATGTTTACCGCTTTGATATTGCGTGAACTGTATATATAAAACTGTGCCGAAAACCCTTCTCTTCTTACCCCCGGGGATGTGCTTACTGGTTGAGACTCCCCTTTCCGTTAGTGTCAATACCAAAAATAAGAAAAAAGAGGCCGGATAAGTTACAAAGCCGATTGACTCCGCGGGTCACCGGTACGTAGCCCCCTCCTCGATCCGAGTTGTCCGCTCGGGTACACGGTCTAGTACCGATGAAACTTCAGGATATTGAACCTAGATTTAGGACGTTTATTTGCATCATATCTGACTTAGGGGACTCAACACAGGGGTTGGGTCCGTCTAGGACAGGTGACCCGGTAATCAAAGACCGAGCATGTTATATGTTGCATTTATTTGTTCTAGATTATTATTGGCTAAATTCTTGAAAAACAAAAAGAGAGGAAATTTTAGAATAGAAAATATCGAAATGTCGACGAAATGCTGTCGAATTGCTTGAAAAAAAATCTGAAAAAAAAGTGGAACAACTTTTGTTGAAATAATTGGTCAAATAATCTGACCGAACTACGCAGGTTTGATTCTCGCCGTTAGGTGGGATACGTAGGCAACCCTCATCGGGTCCAACCACCCCTATAAAAAAAATCAAAAAAAAATGTGTGTTTAATTTTGTCAATAAAATCGAAGGGACGCTGTTTTTGAAAATAGCCGAATGTTCCGAAAGGACGCCGGAAGGCTGTTTTTTGCAAAAATGGCCACTTTGAATCATTTTTAATAATTTGCGGGCACAGCCTTGAAATATTCCTTGTGGAAATGTTGCAAGGTCATAGCCGCAAAAATCAAGTTCGGGTTCACACCCCGTTTGCAAAAATAACCAAAAAATGTCAAATTTTTGATTTTGTTATAAATAAGTCGGGTGATGCTATTCTTGCTTAAAATAAGCCGAATGTCCCTCAAAAGGACGTCGGAAGGCTGTTTTTGCAAGAATAGCCACTTTGAGTCGTTTTTAAATAATTTTGGACACAGCCTTGAAATATTCCCTCGCGGAAATGTCGAAAGGCTGTATCCACGAAAATCAAGTTTTGAGTCATCACTCAACTTTACAAAAATAAACACTTTATCAAATAAGCCATTACATGGCCGGAATTTTGCTGAAATAGTCACATTTTTGCATTTTAACTTCCTCGGTCTTTTGTTGGCCTATGTCGATGCTGAACGATGCCCCATAGGCCCCAGGATAAAATTTTGAATTTGCATCTTCTTAAATAAAATTTTGCAAAAAGAGCCACTTTGTCTAAATAAGCCATTATATGGCCAATTTATGAAAAATAGTCTTGTGTTGGTTTATGGTGATGCCGAACGATGCCCCATGAGCCACAGGATAAAAAAATTTCAAGTTTATTTCTCTTAAACAACATTTTGCAAAAAATAGTCACTTTGTCAAATAAGCCATTATGTGGCCAATTTTATAGAAATAGTCATAATTGACACCAAAAAATATTCTTATTCTTGTAGAAATCTCCTACACAAGTTTGTAGTTGGAGTCGGCTTTTATATTTTTCCTTCAAAGAAAAAGAAAAAAAAAATCAAAAAAAAAAAATCAAATAAACATCTCTTTATTTCTTGCATTAATTTGCAAGAACTACGCTCGGTCTGATTCACGCGGGGTCGTGATACGTAGGCAATCCACATAGGATTCGACCATTTCCATAACCAAAAAAAGAAAAAAAAATGAAAAACTACAAAAAGAAAAAAGGAAAAAATGAAAAAAAAACCACAAAAAGGGAAAAAGAAAAGAAAATAGCAAAAAAAAAAAAAAAGGGAAATCAATAAGTGGAATACCTTAACCTAACCCGGTGGTTTCGTTTTGTTGATTCAGAAAGTCGAGGTGGTTGGTTGTGGTAAATTGGAAAACAAGATTCAAGGAAAATGATAACCGACATCGAAGCTGTTACGAGTGCTCAAGAGACTCAGGGTCAGAAAATTCAACAAGAGTCTACTGTGGTTGAGGAAAACAGAGCATTGAACCAACAAATGACCCAAATGCGTCAAGCATGGGCCAATGGCCAAGGACAGCCTTCTCATGAGCCACAATCTGCTATACAGCAAGAACAGTATCACTCTCCCGAGTACCACTCGTACTCGTTTGACCTTCCTGCGAACGTTGAGAAGCTTACCCGAAAGAATGTACAGGAAGAAATGGCCCAAAGATTGAAGAGATTGGAACATCGACTGAAAAACATGCAAGAAATGGCAGGTCAAAAGAGTGTTGCCTTCAGAGATCTTTGTATGTTCCCCGATGTCCACTTGCCGCCTGGTTTCAAGGTTCCCAAACTGGAAAAGTATGATGGACGCGGAAACCCCATAGCCCACCCTGAAAAGGTATTGCAACCAATTGAGAGGTGTGGGAAGAAAAGAAGAATTGCTTATGGCTTATTTTGGGGAAAGCCTCTCGGGAGTAACATCTGAATGGTTTTGGGATCAGGACGCATCTGGTTGGCACGTCTGGGATGATTTGGCACGAGCCTTTATCAAACAGTTTCAATACAATATTGACGTCACCCCAAACCGCATTTCCCTTTCTAAACTGAAAAAGAAACCAACTGAAAGTTTCAGGGAATATGCCATCAAATGGAGAGAGCAGGCAACGAGAGCTAAGCCACCCATGAATGATCACGAGTTGGCCACTGTTTTCCTTCAGGCTCAAGAGCCGGATTACTTTCAAAACATGATATCTGCAGTTGGTCACTCCTTTGAAGAAATAATCAAAATGGGAGAAATGGTGGAAGATGGTCTTAAGACGGGCAAAATTATAAGTCAAGCAGCTCTCAAAAATGCGGCTCAGGATGTCCAAAGTGAATTCAGGTGATGTGAATGGGAGGGATGATGAAATTATGATGATGTCAGGGTCGAGAAGAGGTCATATGAGAACATCTCAAAGGTATACACAACCTCATCAAGTTTTCCATGACCCTCTTAAGCATTACTACCCGCCTCGGAACCCTCCACACTCTGTTGATCCAGTCCAGTATGTTGCTCAATCCTCAAAACACCCAAGAAAGCGAGCCCGAACATCACAAAACCTTTACCAGCCTCCGCAAAATTTTCAAATACCTTATAACCCACATCCAAGCCAAGGGTATGGAAAGGAACAGAAGTTGAAAGATAATTTTACACCAATCGGAGAGTCCTATGCAAGCTTGTTTGAGAAGCTAAAACGACGTGGCGTGATTGCACCGATCCCTCCAAATCGGGTGGACCGACGTGCGAGAAGTTTTGACTCATCCAAAAGGTGTGAATACCACTCCAATGCCCTGGGGCACGATGTTGAAAGTTGTCGGGATTTGAAAAGAGAGATAGAAAGAATGATTCAGGAAGGAATAATTGTGGTCCAAGGCAGTGGCATCCAAAACATTGCACAGAATCCTTTACCTGCACATAACGAAGCACATTTTGTGGGAATGATGCCCGGTGACGTGGGTGATGAAAATCTTCTTGGGAGGTCAACTGAAGTTGAAGATATTGAGACAGAAAGTGATCTTGGCAACATTAATGCAGAATTCAGTGGCTAGGATGCCATGCTTGTCAATTGGGAAGGCGCTCCGTCTCTTGGAGTTTTGGTGGTATATTTTTGGTGTCATCTCTTTTGCCCGGGTTATTTCAGGGTTGTAATCCGGACGTTGTCTCGAGAGTCAAAACCCCTCTATCTTTCCACTTTGCTTTGTTTAGTAATAAGTTTGTTTAGTGCTGTCTAGGTTTGTAATTCTAGTCTAGTTTGTTCGTTTTGTTGTTCGTCTTTTTATTTCAACCCATCAGTTTAATACAACTTTTTGTTTCCCATCATTCCTAGTCATTCCATTTCCGATCATTTTGCGATTCTTCTCATATTGGTTTTAGCAACATGACATGCACATAATTCTAAGCCTGATTTTAAAAGTCAATAAAACAATGTTGAAGATGTAATGATACTCGGAAGAAATAAAAACATATTGGAATACTGTGAAGCCAGAATCAAGTGAACATTGGGGAAAGCGTAACATAAAGAAATGCCTTGGAAATGCATCATCGGTTTAAAGCCAAAGGAAAAAAATACCCCAAAGCTAAAGGAACCATTCGTGGTATCGGGATTGTTGCCCAATGGCACTGAGAGTTGTCAAGGCAAATATGTGAATCAATCAAAGGTGTTTAATTGTGTAGTTCGTACTTGGTAGGTTTTGAAGATTGGAATGACGAAGGCATTTTATTCGGCTATCCAAACACTTTATCCATTGCTACCCCTTTGAGCCATATTATATTTTCTTTCATATCCCTCTTTCGGAATCAACAACAAAAATTGAGGATTGAGCGGGGAAATCAAATGGAGAAAAAAAAGTAAAAAAAAAGAGAAAAAAGAAAAAAAAGAAAAAGAATGCAAAGAAAAATCGGGAGAAGTCAAGATGCAACAATGAATACGGACGTAGTCTGAACTACGTCTGACTTGATCCCGAAAGGGTACGTAGGCAGCCTCACTGAGGTTCAGTCACAATAAAGGAAAAATCCAAAAAAATCCCCCAAGAAGGAAACTGGGGCAGAAGTTATGGTTGTTGAATAAATAAGATTCCGGAAGTTGTAAATATTTAACCCACGGTTAAAATAATTTGAGCCTTTTATATCCTTTCTTTCTAAACCCCATCCAAAAGCCTGCATTACGGTCCAAAGGAAGACCTTCCGACCAATTGTCAAGAAATGCCGAGTCAAACGAGCAAAGGTGAATCACATCAAGGGCAACACTCCAGTCCGAACAAAGGAGAATGAAGAATTCAAGATGATGAGAACCACCACGAGACTCCAAGATGAGAGAAATCAAAATGAGAGAGTCTTATCGGTGAAAACCCGCACGGGCACCGTAAGGCGACGGTGAGTCGAGAGAAAGAAAGAGCAAATGAGAGAGGCTTGATGGTGAAAACCCTATGGGCACTACAAGTCGACTAAGGATCAGATCAAAGAAATGAAGTGTTGAAGACCGATTTCACAGCAGAGCTTGCAACAAGAGTTGAACATCAAATTTGCTATACAGAGAAGGCCAAAAGTGCATGTCAAGGTCGCTAGAGTCGGTATTCAAAATCCGATAGGTCATTCTTCTGTAGGTTTCTTGTTAGGAATTATGTTTTCCTTTCTTTCTATTCTTCGTACCTTGTTTTACCCTTCCTCTTATTGAGTCTGTCGGATCATAACAAGTATAGAAATGATTTCAAAATTTGCCACCAAGCTTTCCAATTGCACGAGATGGGATTTGGCCAACACGACAATTGTCGTAAGTCAGGAAAACGCAAGGCCGGTGCTTTAAGACAAAAGAGCAATATGTGCAATGGAGCGGGCAACAATAAAAATGTTTGGGGTGCGTACAAGACGCAAAGATCAGCAAAGTACCAACTCGGGAAGAATATAACAAATGGAAATAGGGGAGTGTATTCTGACAAAAGAAAGAGCCAGTCAAGAAAACACCCAAGGTTGCCCAGTGAAATCATTGAAGAAATCGTAGACTTCAAGATTGGAATTGTGAGATCCGTCAAGAATGGAAGAACATACATGCCTAAAGAGAGGCGGATTTTGAACAAAGAAGAAGTGAAAATGGATAGTCGGTGAACAGGCCAAGCATTCAAGCGGGAAGTTCAAGGCCACAACCAACCACCGCATTTTTAAACCGACAGAGTTTTCTTTGCTTTGAAACAGGAGCAAAAGATATTGTCAAACTGGGGCAGGAAAAATTTTCTGTCATCGGATAGTCATCCGAAGAGCATGAAGGTGAATACAATTGTTTTTGAAGATGAATAAGGCAAGTTGAAAGGTGAATGAAGCAAGTATCGGAGAATGATACAATCTTAGTCTGTTGAAACTTTCTCCTAAGACAAAAGTCTTAGTCCGATGAATTTTTCACCTAAGATGAATTGGATAAAATCTTAGTCTGTTGAATCTTTCTCCCAAGATAAAAGTCTTGGTCTGATGAATTTTTCACCTAAGATAAAGAGATAATGAAATGTGAAAACAAAAGGAAGGCCGAAGCCAATGAAAGTAGAAGTTGGAAAAGGAAATGAAGGCATAATTCGAAACGAAAAGGAAAGGCATAATTTGAAAGGTAAAATCAGAAGTTTGGAAAATAAAGAAGGTAAGGAGTTGGAAAGAAAGAAAAGTTTGTTGAATTTGAAAGGCTTAAGAAAGTCTGAATTGCAAATGGACCCAGTCCGAAGAGTTATCTCCTGGAGTCATAAACTCAGTCCGATGGATAATCCTCCTGAGATTACATTGAAATGGACATAGTCCAGTAAGATACAATCTTAGTCTGTTGAATCTTTCTCCCAAGATAAAAGTCTTGGTCTGATGAATTTTTCACCTAAGATGAAAGGAAACAATCTTAGTCTGTTGAATCTTTCTCCCAAGATAAAAGTCTTGGTCTGATGAATTTTTCACCTAAGATAAAGAGATAATGAAATGTGGAAAACAAAAGGAAGGCCGAAGTCAATGAAAGTAGAAGTTGGAAAAGGAAATGAAGGCATAATTTGAAACGAAAAGGAAAGGCATAATTTGAAAGGTAAAATCAGAAGTTGGAAAAGAAAGAAAGGTAAGAAGTTGAAAAGAAAGAAAAGTTTGTTGAATTTGAAAGGCTTAAGAAAGTCTGAATTGCAAATGGACCCAGTCCGATGAATTATCTCCTGGAGTCATAAACTCAGTCCGATGGATAATCCTCCTGAGATTACATTGAAATGGACATAGTCCAGTGAGATACAATCTTAGTCTGTTGAAACTTTCTCCCAAGATAAAAGTCTTGGTCCGATGAATGTTTCACCTAAGATAAAGAGATAAGCAGCCGAAAGTTACACGGCAGGAGAAAAGCAAAAAAGAGGAAGGCAATAAGAAGCAGGGACGGCAGATGCCAGTTGCCAGCAGTTTATATCTAATAAATTTTGTTTCATGAAGGAACAAATTGTCACTCATCACTTTAAAGTGAATGTGACCGATGTGGAAAATAAAAAACACAAAAAGAGAAAGTTCGCCAAATAAGTGGAGAAATTCACAGGCAAGAGATAATTGGTAAAAGAAAATACCAAAAAGAGGAAGATAGCATCCTTTAAAATCCACTCCCCAGTCCTCAGGCTGCGGGAATACATTTTTTGCATTGCACGTTTAATTTCTGTTAGGCGCCCACCTTCAAATACGGGAATACATTTCTGCATCGCATTGCACGTTTAATTTCTGTTAGGCGCCCACCTTCAAATACGGGAATACATTTCTGCATCGCATTGCACGTTTAATTTCTGTTAGGCGCCCACCTTCAAATACGGGAATACATTTCTGCATCGCATTGCACGTTTAATTTCTGTTAGGCGCCCACCTTCAAATACGGGAATATTTTTCTGCATCGCATTGCACGTTTAAATTCGTTAGGTGCCCACCTTCAAATACGGGAATACATTTCCGCATCGCATTGCACGTTTAATTTCGTTAGGCGCCCACCTTCAAATACGGGAATACATTTCTGCATCACATTGCACGTTTAATTTCTGTTAGGTGCCCACCTTCAAATACGGGAATATTTTCTGCATTTCGCATTGCACGTTTAAATTCCGTTAGGCGCCCACCTTCTAATACGGGAATACTTTTCTGCATTTGCATTGCACGTTTAATTTCTGTTAGCCGCCCACCTTCAAATACGGGAATACTTTTCTGCATCGCATTGCACGTTTAATTTCTGTTAGGCGCCCACCTTCTAACACGGGAATATTTTTGCATCGCATTGCACGTTTAATTTCTATTAGGCGCCCACCTTCTAACACGGGAATATTTTTCTGCATTTCATTTCATGCATATCTGCATTTTAAAAGAAAAAAAAAGAAAAAGAAAGAAAAAAGAAAAGAAAAATAATAATAATAAATGAAAAAAAAAAAGAAAAAAAAATGATGATGAAATTCTGACATTCAATAACATGATGTGCCCAGTCACCATACTGGGGCAGAAAAAATCTTTCTTTGGTTGTTTATTTTGTCACAAGCAGAGGTCCACCTGGAGAATGGACGAATACTTCATATTGAAGAATGTTTGAACAAGTCAAGGCAAGAACAAGAATGCCGGTGAAAAGAAGTTGAACAAGTCGAGGCAATAACAAGAATGCCAGTGAAAGAGAAATACAAGTCAAGGCTCAGCAACTAGGAGCCCACTTGAAATCATGAGCACTATATGTCCGGACTTGATCCAAAAGTTGAAGAAGATTGAACCAACACCTGCGGCTAACAAGCATCAAGATTCAGATCAGGGTCCGCATGAAGCACCCAACCAACTCAAGATCAAGCTTCAGAAGACTCATAGATAGGAATTTTGTAACTCGTAGCCGATAGGTTTAGTTAGTCTTTTTCAATTTTGATGTAATAGCGGGACAACGGACCGGAGCCTCGGACGGAACCTCGACTCTCAACCTCGATACTCCATCACTCCCGAACTACACTGACCTGATTCCTGTTTAGCCCAGGATATGTAGGCAACCTCTGAAGCAGGGTGCGGTCAAAGCTTTTCAAAAATGCTTTACAATGGAATACTCGAACGGGTAAAAATCGTTCATAGTTGCTCACTTATCTTTGCACGGAAACTCTTCGTGTTCCCGAGCAAAGAGGGGCAGCTGTGAGCACGTGATTTTTACCCTACATATGAGTTATTCCCATAAATTCAAAATAAATATTTTTCCTTATTTTTTACAATTCGTATTAATTAGGTGCATGAAAAATCATATAAAAAAAATATAAAAAAATATGCATTTGCATTTAGGAAATTAATTTTGCTAGTAGGTATTAATTCATTTTAGAACAATTAAAGAAAAATAAAAATAGCATCTTAATGTTTTAATTGAGAATTACTATAAAATAGATATCAGATAAATTTTAGGAATTAATTAGTTTAACAATTTAATAAAGTCATAAAATAAAGCAATTAATAAAAAAAAAGAAAAAAGAAAAGGGAAATAGAAAAAGAGACACGAAAATACCGTGTCTCTATCCTTCATTCATTGGATTCGATAACAAGGGGATCGGCTGGAATAACAGAACAAAGGGGAGCTCCTGGGGGAGGCCTGGAAAAACAAAAATCAGAGATTCGGAGAGAGATTTGGAGGACGAATTCCAGAGAGAAAAATTCGGAGATTGAGAGAATATTCAGAGGCGAAAATTTACAGAGGAGGCGGCGAAAAATCAGCTGGAGGACTTTTTCAGAGATCAAAAACAGGCGAGAGGGATTCGAGAGATTGGCCGGAGAAGAGAACACACACACACGCCAAATAATCATCCTCGATTCCTCCATCGCCGCCACCCAAACCCGCCGGAAAACACTCACACACAGTCCACACACATATACACACAAAAGCATACAGAGATACGCAATTGCTTTAGTTTCGTTAAGATGATTTCAATTTTTAGTTCGGACATGGATTTCCTTTAAATTTCGAACATTTGGTTTTTCTAATTTCAATGGAGATTGATTCAGTTTCGGGGATGGAGTTTGTCTGAGATTATTTCTTCTTTGTTGGTCCGGTGGTGACTGTTTGAGGTCGAAGTTCGCGGTTCCGATCTGAAATTCACTGTTCTCATTTGCTCGTGTTGGTTCTCGCTCTGCTGTACTCGACTTGGATATGTTTTCTCATTAATTGGAAAATTCTGTGAGCATACACATTGGATGAAATTGAGGATAAGACCAAGACTTTGCGTGAATCTGCAAAATATACTGTTAAGGATGATGCATCTACTACCGATAAATTTCAAGCTTTATTATACTCCTCAGCAATGACAGGTTGGTGATGATTCTGACTTGTTTATGCTACACATCTCTTATTTTTAGTCAAGAAGAGGTTGGTTCTTCTTATTTGTGTCTTTTTGTCCTCATTCATGTCAACTATAAGTTATGCTATCACAAAACTTTGTATTTGTTATGTGTATTGTATACTATAATTTTTTTTTTTTTTGTTAAAACTGGAAACACAAGCTAGGTACCGAGACTATTGTTATAGAGATCCTCGTGTTTTCAGCAATGCTTTTCCATTTCAATGATGGAATTCAAGCATTAATTTGTTAAATTTAAATTGCATGGCATTTCTATGACCTGATCAGTGGATTGTGGCCTGCAAAGTCTGTATTGGCTTCAGATTATGCAATCTCATTTTCGGCACATGAAAGTTTCTGTTGCAGAGCAGGTGGATGTCTACCCTGCAGTTTGTAGTGTAGAGTGTGAGTGATTTATGGTTCTATCCGTGCATTGACTTATTGGGGGTTGTGATTTAGAAGCTCATGGGCGTGGGTAGTTTTGTGGATTTAAGTATATTGCACATCCCATAGATTATAATTTTTCAATCATAATCCATGGCCCTCATTTTATTAGCTTTAACTCAACCTGAGAATTTGAGGCGTGCCATTTAGCAAATTTCATGGCTCTCGCAAAGTGTAAACGCGAAATTACTTTAGGCGCGTTAGTTAATAATAATACCTTCCTAATCACGGGTGCGCATTTATGTGACCCAAATCTCACTCTCGGCGAAACTGAAATACATTAAAGTCACAGGCGTACTGGTTGCGGTGTGACTCGAAATGTGTTTTCGTGACGTCGCAATTCTTCTAAAAAATCAAAGCGGAATATAAGAGCACACAAATAAAATATATAAAGAAATCAGAAAGGAACAAAAATTGCAGTTGAGCGACCGTGCTAAAACCACGGAATCCGGGAGTGCCTAACACCTTCTCCGGGTTAACGGAATTCCTTATCCAGGTTTCTAGTTTCGCAGACTATATTACAGAGTCATAAATTTCCTCGGTTCGGGATTAAACCGGTGACTTGGGACACCATTATTTTCCCAAGTGGCGACTCTGAATAATTAAATAAATTGATCCCGTTCCGACTGTCCTTTAAGTGGAAAAACTCCTTCACTGATTATTTATTATATCCCTTCTCGGGGTGTAATATTAAACAGTGGCACCATTTACGTTTTTATGTGTATGTGCGGTGTAAAAAAAGGAGGTGTGACACCTGTTTTTGCAAAAATTAAATAAAAGTTAAAGATTTTCATAATTAAATGAAAAGGAACATGGAAATAAGTAATTTGAGCTATTTGTGACTTATCTGATTATTGTGGACTGAGGATGGATCGGGCTGCATGCCGCATCGGTTGATATGATATGACGATCGGGCTGCACACCGCAGCGGTATTTTCGCTTGGGCTGTAGGAGCCCCTCCGGAGTCTGTACCCACCCCCAGTGAGCACCGTCGACGTTAAATGGATCGGGCTACACATCATAGCGGTTATGTGCATTGCATTGCATCTTTATCTGTTAAAATATTTGCGGTAGTTTTATTGTACTGTTGATGCTAGTTCGTAGAGGATCAGACTGTAGTTTAGCTCCATATTGTGGTATTCTGTGGATTTCCTACTTTCAGCTGCTTATATATATTTATTACTCACTGAGTACTTAGTACTCACCCCTACTCCCTGCAACTTTTGTGTGCAGATTCAGGTACTCAGGATAAGTAGACGAGCATTTCCAGCTTTTGTAGTGTCATACCGAGTTGCTGAGATAGCTGGTGATGTTCGCAGAACCTAGCTTCTCATCCCTTTTTCAGTTGTTACTTTATATTCAGACTTGAGTATTTCCATACAGTATTCTCTACTTTTGTTGGGTTGTGTTAGAGGCTCCAGACTTGTGACTCCAGATCTGTGGGAGTGTTAGTTATTTTTCGCACTTCTCAGTACTTTTGTTTGTATTATTATTATTGGAGTCCTTTGACTCATATATTCATCTTGGGATGTCCATTTGGGACTGATGTTCATTGTTATAAACAATTGTTGGTCTGGCTGGCCTAGCTTAATTGTTGGACGCCATCACGACCGGATTTGGGTCGTGACAAGTTGGTATCAGAGCCTAGGTTACTAGGACTCGCGAGTCATGAGCCGGTTTAGTAGGCTTTCACGGATCGGTACGTAGACGTCCGTATCTATCCTCGGAGGGCTACAGAAACTTTAGGAAAAACCTCATTTTCTTGGATTCATATCGTGCGATTTGTGTTATCGTGAAACTAAACTTTTCCATATTCTATTCTCTCGCAGATGGCGAGAACACGTGCTAGCGGACGTGGCGGACGACCACCATTGGCACCCAGAGGCCGTGGTCGTGGTAGAGGCAGGGCAGCAGTACCAGCACCTACTGACCCACCAGCTGACCAGACTCAGGGTCAGATTCCAGCACCGGTGGCCTAGGTTCAGGATCATGTTCCAGCTGCAGACGCTCCTACAGCTCAGGTTCAGGCACCGGCAGTTCCTATTGTGATACCGGGTCTTCAGGAGACTTTGGCCCAGATTCTATTAGTTTGCACTGGCTTGGCCCAGGTAGTTGCAGCCTCTACTGCGGCGGCTTCTTCTCAGGCAGGGGGAGGAAATCAGACCCCTGTGGCTCGCATACCCGAGCCGGTAGTTCAGGGTATTCAGGCACCTGGGGCAGTTCCAATTCAGCCAGTTGCACCCGTTGCACCAGCTCCTACTCATGTGGTTCCAGTTATGCCTGACGATGAGCATCATCGTTTGGATAGGTTTGAGAGGCTACAGCCTCCGGCATTCAGTGGTGCTGAGGCGAGGACGCCCAGGGTGTTATTGATATATGTCAGCGTATGCTTCGCACCGCGGGTATTCTGGAGTAGAGCGGTGTTGCTTTCACCACTTTTCAGTTCACAGGTGCAGCATTTCAGTGGTGGGAGGATTTTGAGAGGCGTAGGCCCGCTGGGGCAGCGCCCCTCACTTGGCAGCAGTTCTCCACGGTATTTTTGGAGAAGTATGTGCCTCAATCCCAGAGAGAGGAGATGCGTCGTCAGTTTGAGTGGCTAAAGCATATGGATATGACGGTTAATCAGTATGAGATGAGATTCACACAGCTAGCTCGTCATGTCATGTGGATGATTCCGACGGAGAGAGAGAAGATCAGGAGATTTATAGATGGTCTTATCTACCCCATCCGTATATTGATGACCAGAGAGAGAGCTTCGGCAGTTACCTTCGAGGAGGTGGTTGATGCTACCCATCATATTGAGACAGATCGCCGTAGAAAGCGTAAGGAGAGAGAGGCTAAGAGGCCTTGTGGTACTAGCAGTTACACTGGTGCTCCGTCTAGGGGCCATCCTCAGCATAGCAGGGGTCGTTCATTCAGATCCAATTAGTCTGGACGTGCAGAGTCCAGTGGAGTTTCATCAGATCGTGGTCGTCAGGGACATCAGGGTCAGCTGGGTCGTCAGCAGAGTCAGCCTGCTTTGAGTGCTCTTCCATCTTAGAGCTCTGCCCCTGTTTCCTCAGCACAGGATTCATCTGCAGCGAGGGGTCCTCAGCAGCCCCTTCTTCCATCTTCGGGTCGTTGCTTTGAGTGCGGCAACTTGGGCCATATCAAGAGAGAGTGTCCTCGGTGGCTTCATAGGCGGTCTCAGCAAAGGGATCAACCCTCGTCTTCTACTCCTATTTCTTCAGCGCCAACACAGTCGGCTAGGACTGGTGGCCAGGTAGCCAGAGGACGCCCTAGGGGAGAGGATCGTACTGGCGGAGGCCAGGCTCGTTTCTATGCTCTTCCGGATAAGAAGGACGCTAGTGCCCCAGATGTTGTCATTTCGGGTATTATCTCAGTCTTCCACAAGGATGTTTCTGTCTTATTTGATCCCGGATCCACCTATTCCTATGTTTCTACTTATTTTGCACATTACTTGGGTATGACCCGTGGTATTCTTGCTTTGCCCGTACATGTGTCTTCCCCGGTGGGGGATACTTTTGTTGTGGATCAGGTATATCGATCCTGTCTTATTACTACTGGGGGTCTGGAGACCCGAGTTGATTTATTGCTATTGGGCATGGTAGATTTCGATGTGATTCTGGGCATGGATTGGCTATCTCCTTACCATGCGATTCTGGACTATCATGCCGAGACAGTCACACTAGCTATTCCAAGTAATCCGAGGATCGAGTGGCGTGGCTTGACTGATTATGTGTCCGACAGGGCGATTTCTTATATAAAGGCCCAACGAATGATTGGGAAGGGTTGTTTATCTTATTTGGCCTTCATTAGAGATTTCGAGGCTGAGACACCCAGCCGTGATTCGGTCCCCATTGTAAGGGAGTTTCCGGATGTATTTCTAGCAGACCTACTAGGCATGCCGCCTGACAGGGACATTGACTTTGGTATTGACTTGGTGCTGGGCACTCAGCCCATTTCTATTCCTCCCTATCACATGGCACCAGCGGAGTTAAAGGAATTGAAAGAGCAGCTTCAGGAGCTCTTAGATAAGGGTTTCATTCGCCCGAGTGTGTCACCTTGGGGTGCACCGGTATTGTTCGTGAAGAAGAAAGATGGCACAATGAGAGTGTGCATTGATTATAGGTAGTTGAACAAGGTAACAGTGAAGAATAAGTACCCATTGCCTCATATTGAGGACCTATTTGATCAACTCCAAAGAGCTAGTGTATTTTCTAAGATTGATCTTCGATCGGGCTATCATCAGTTGAAGATCAGGGACTGAGATATTATGAAGACAGCGTTCAGAACGCGATATGGGCACTACGAGTTTCTGGTGATGTCTTTCGGGCTGACTAATGCCCCAGCTGCATTCATGCACTTGATTAATAGCGTATTTCGGCCATATCTTGATTCTTTTGTGATTGTGTTTATTGATGATATTCTAGTGTACTCATGCAGCCAAGAGGAGCATGCACAGCACTTGAGGGTAGTATTGCAGAGGTTGAGAGAAGAAAAGCTTTATGCAAAATTCACTGAGTGTGAGTTCTGGCTTGATACTGTGACCTTTCTGGGACATGTAGTGTCCAGTGATGGTATTCGGGTTGATCCACATAAGGTCGAGGCAGTGCAGAATTGGCCCAGACCTTCCTTAGCTACTGAGATTCAAAATTTTCTCGGCTTGGCAAGCTATTACCGCCGGTTTGTTCAGGGATTCTCATCTATTGCTTCACCTTTGACGAAGATGACACAGAAGAATGCTCCATTTGTGTGGTCTGATAAATGTGAGAGCTTTCAGAAGCTCAGGGAGGCTTTGACCACAGCTCCAGTACTTGTGTTGCCATCAGCTTTAGGGTCATATATGGTGTATTGTGATGCTTCTAGAGTTAGGATCGGTTGTGTATTGATGCAGGAGGGTAGAATTATTGCATATGCTTCTCGTCAACTAAAGCCCCACGGGAAGAACTACCCTGTTCATGATTTAGAGTTAGCTGCTATTGTTCATGCCTTGAAAATTTGGAGGCATTACCTGTATGATGTATCGTGTGATGTATATACAGACCACCGCGGCCTTCAGCATTTGTTTAAGCAGAAAGATCTCAATTTGAGGCAGCGGAGATGGCTTGAATTTCTTAAAGACTATGATATTACTATTTTGTACCATCTCGGGAAAGCCAATGTAGTGGCTGATGCATTGAGCTGGAAGGCTATTAGTATGGACAGTTTGGCGTATATTCCAGTTGGGGAGAGACCCCTTGCAGTTGATGTTCAGGCATTAGCTAATCAGATGGTGAGGCTGGATATTTCCGAGCCCAGTCGGGTTATGGCTAGCGTAGTAGCTCGTTCTTCTTTATATGATCGCATTCGAGAGCGCCAGTATGACGATCCACACTTGCTTGTCCTTAAAGACAGGATTCAGCATGATGATGCCAGAGATGTCACTATTGATAGTGATGGTGTGTTGCGGATGTAGGGCCGGATATGTGTGCCCAATGTGGATGGCCTTCGTGAGATGATTTTAGAGGAGGCCCACAACTCGCGATATTCTATTCACCGAGGAGCCGCGAAGATGTATTAGGATTTGAGACAGCATTACTGGTGGAAGAAGATGAAGTAAGATATTGTGAATCATGTGGCATGGTATCTAAACTGTCAGCAGTTCAAGTATGAGCATCAGAGATCTGGTGGAGTGTTCCAGCGTATTGATATGCCTGAGTGGAAGTGGGAAAAGATCACTATGGACTTCGTTAGTGGACTCCCTCGGACAACGAGGAATTTTGATTCAGTTTGAGTGGTTGTGGATAGGCTGACCAAGTCAGGTCATTTCATTCCTGTGTGTACTACATACTCCTCGGAGCGGTTAGCGGAGATATTCATTCGTGAGATTGTGAGATTACATAGAGTTCCCATTTCTATCATATCAGACAGAGGTACCCAGTTCACTTCTCAGTTCTAGAGGACATTTCAGCGAGAATTGGGTTCACAGGTAGAGCTGAGCACAACATTTCATCCACAGACGGATGGGCAGTCTGAGCGTACTATTCAGATACTTGAGGACATGTTGCATGCTTGTGTTATTGACTTTGGTGGTTCGTGGGCTGATTACTTGCCTCTTGCAGAGTTTGCTTATAATAATAGCTATCAGTCCAGCATTTAGATGGCACCGTATGAAGCTTTATATGGGAGGCGGTGTAGGTCCCCAGTCGGTTGGTTTGAGCCCGGTGAGGCTAGGTTGTTGGGGACAGAGTTAGTTTAGGATGCCTTAGACAAAGTGAAGGTGATTCAGGAGAGACTTCGCACAGCTCAGTCGCGTTAGAAGAGTTATGCGGACTGGAAGGTCCGAGATGTGTCTTACTTAGTGGGTGAGAAGGTGTTGCTGAAGGTTTCGCCTATGAAGGGCGTTATGAGGTTTGGGAAGAAAGGAAAGTTGAGTCCAAGGTTCATTGGACCTTTTGAGGTGCTTAGGAAAGTTGGGGAGGTGGCCTATATGCTTGCTTTGCCACTCAGCTTGTCGGGAGTTCACCCGATGTTCCATGTATCTATGCTCTGCAAGTACATTGGAGACCCATCCTATGTGTTAGACTTCAGCACGATATAGTTAGATGAGGACTTGACCCATGATGTGAAGCCGGTAGCCATTTTGGGTTGACAGGTTCGTAAGCTGAGATCCAAGGACATAGCTTCAGTGAAAGTGCAGTGGAGAGGTCGTCCCGTGGAGGAAGCAACTTGGGAGACCGAGCAAGAGATGCGGAGCAGATATCCACACTTATTTGATACTTCAGGTATGTTTCTTAACTCGCTCGCGGACGAGAGTTTGTTTAAGTTGGGGAGAATGTAACGACCCAGCCTGTTGTTACTGGAATTACCACCCCGTTACCTTGCATTTACATATTTTATGCTTTATATCAGTGTTAGAGTTTATCGGGTGAGTTAGGAGTGATTCGGGTTGAAAACGAGGAATATAGCCTTTTTGAAGGAAGCTTGAATATGGGAAGTCAACCTAGCATTGACTATTGAGTTAGAGTGCTCGAAATTGGATTCTGATAATTCGACTAGTTTCAGAGGATCATTTACGACCTAGGGGAGCAATCGGAATTGAATTCGGAGGTCCGGTGTAGTTTTAGGCTTGAATTGGCTAAGGTTGAATTTTGGTGAATTCCGAACGGTAGGTGAGATTTTAATCTGGGGGTTGTAATGGAATTCCGACAATTTCTTTAGCTTCGTTATGTGATTTTGGATATGTCTGCAAATTTTCAGGTCATTCGGACGTCGTTTGATCGGGTTTTGGATTGAATGTTAGTTTCGGAAGTTTTGAAGAAACTTAGGCTTGAATCCGTGTGAAACTGGTGATTTTGATGTTTAGGATGGTGTTTTTGTGATTGGAACAAGTCCGTATTATGTTTTGGAGTAGGTTGGTGGTTTTAGTTGGGGTCCCGGGGGCCTCGGGATGAATTCGGACCATCATCCGGGCATTTTAAACTTGGAAAAACCTGTAGAAAATTGCAGAAAACTGTGCAGGCAGTTAAGCCTTCGCGTTCGCGTGGCATAGGTCGCATTCGCGAAGCCTACGTGAGCTAAAGTATCGCGTTCGCGAGACTGGAGGACGTGTTCGCGAAGGAGGAGGAAGCGAAGCTTCGCGTTCGCGTGAGACTGTACGCGTTCGCGTAGAAGAAAAATACGGCGCTGGGAGATTGTGCTTCGCGGACGCGTGGGGAAGCATCGCGTTCGCGAAGGGTTAATTGAGCGAGCCATCGCGGATGCGTGAGGACCATCGCGGACGCGTAGGGTATCGGGTCTGTCAGTGAAATTAATTTGCAGAAACTGTGTAGTCGCGGGTTTACACACTAAAAACACAAATTTTGAACACTAGAGAGAAGAACTCACGGGAAAACGCTGGGATTTCATCGGGTAATCATCGGAGGTAAGATTCTTGACTCAAAAACGTAACTTTATGGTAGAATTAACATCAATCTTCATGAAATTGGGTAGAAACTGTGAAGAATTATGGCCTATATATTGAAAAAGAATTTTTGAGTTTTGAAAGGCCATTCGAGCTCCGATTTCGATAAATTTTATATGCACGGACTCGTGGCGAGACGAAGATCGCGTTGGTATAAGTTTCTGAATTTTTCGGACAGCGGGCCTGTGGTCGAGTTTTACCAACTTAGCGTATTTATGCGTTTTTCATGTAAATTGAAGTGGGTTATATTTCCTTGACCCCTAAATGACATAATTATTGTGGTTTGAATAGATTCTACGCGCGAGGCAGCAAATTCTAAGGGAAAGGGCATTGCGGACGAGTCTACGACCGGCTAGAGGTGAGTAGTTTGTGTATATGGTAGCCTGAGGGTTCAAAACCCCGGCTTAGCACATTGTGAAGCTAGTAGGGCATGGCTCGCACCCCGTGGCAGGTGCGAGATTGATTGTGACTGGGGATTGAGACTTGGTCCATCCCAGATATGAATAATATGCTGTTAGTGATGGAAAAACACTGTGTTTGACATATTTGTGGGCTGTAAGCCTTGTTTGGGGCCTTGTACCGACCTGTAGTATCCTTAGGGGATAGTATATATGTGATAGATATACTTGTTTAATCACCGATCTTAGTCCTGGTTTTGAAATCACAGTATTGAAATGCTAAGTCACTTGTTTTTGCAAAAATTAAATAAAAGTTAAAGTATTTTCATAATTAAATGAAAAGGAACCTGGAAATAAGTAATTTGAGCTGTTTGTGACTTATCTGATTATTGTGGACTGAAGATGGATGCAGCGGTTGATATGATATGAGGATCTGGCTGCACGCCGCAACGATATTTGCGCTTGGGCTGTAAGAGCCCTCCGGAGTCTGTACACACCCCTAGTGAGTGTTGTCGACGTTAAATGGATCGGGCTACACGCCGTAGCGGTTATGTGCATTGCATTGCATCTTTATCTGTTGAAATATTTGTGGTAGTTGTATTGTACTATTAATGCTAGTTCGTAGGAGGATCGGACTGTAGTTTAGCTCCATATTGTGGTATTCTGTAGATTTCCTACTTTCAGCTGCTTATATATATTTATTACTCACTGAGTACTTAGTACTCACCCCTACTCCCTGCACCTTTTGTGTGCAGATTCAGGTACTCAGGAGAAGTAGACGAGCATTTCCAGCTTTTGCAGTGTCATACCGAGTTGCTGAGGTAGCTGCCGACTTTTGCAGAACCTAGCTTCTCATCCCTTTTTCAGTTGTTACTTTATATTCAGACTTGAGTATTTCCATAAAGTATTCTCTACTTTTGTTGGGTTGTGTTAGAGGCTCTAGACTTGTGGCTCCAGATCTGTGGGAGTGTTAGTTGTTTTTCGCACTTCTCAGTATTTTGTTCATTATTATTATTATTGAAGTTCTTTGACTCATATATTCTTCTTGGGATGTCCATTTGGGACCGATATTCGTTGTGATAATTAATTGTTGGTCTGGCTGGCCTAGCTTAATTGTTGGGCGCCATCACGACCAGATTTGGGTCGTGACACTTAGCTCTACAGGCTTCCCTAATACTCTACAGATCGGCACAAGGCCCCAAATACGACCGCTAGCCCAATTACACAGATATAAGCTCAATCTCAGTCATTATACACAGTAAACTATCAGTTGGGAAGGACCAAGTCCAAATCCCCAGTTACAATACCACCACGCTCGTCACATGACGCGTGTTTCACCTCAGCATAGCATTGTATAGTGCAAGTACGGGGTTTCATACCCTCAATACATCATTTACTACCACCACTCACCTCGAATCGGCGGAAGTCCTAGCTCGCCTTGCACTTGCCTCACAAATCAATCTCCTCGGATGCCAAATCTGATCAAAATCGATAAGAATACATCAAAATACGCTAAATAGACATAACCCAATCGAAATAACTCGATTTACACCAAAACCCACGAACTTGTCAAAATCTGACATTCGGTACGCTTCTCAAAAAATTACAAAAGTTACATTTTCGGAATCCTTATCTCAACACGAGTCCATACATATAATGTTTATCAAAATCGGACTCCGTTTGCCCATTCAAATCGGTGATTTATCATAGCCAATGCTTAGAGCAAAAATCCCCCATTAATCCTTCCATTTTCAGTGAAATAAATGAAGATTCTAAGATAAAATCGTGTATTTCGACCATAAAACTTACCTCCAATGTTTTCCCGATGAAATCCCCTTCAAATCCCGTCACTTTGCTCTCAAAGAACTCAAAAATGGAGGAAACATACTCTATGTTCGCGAATGAAATGTCCTGTTAAAAACCCTTCTGTCAGGTATCTTTACTCTACGCGATCGCAGCCTTTGGCATGCGATCGAGATGAACAAATTTTAGCAGGCCTTATTTTTACTCTACGCAATCGCGTGGACTCAGCCACGATCGCGATGACCAGCTACCCTTGCACTCTGTGATCGCGATCCAGACTCCGCAATCACAATTCACCCAGTCTTCACCTTACGCGTTCACATCCAACACCTCGCGAACGTAAAGAACAAAAGATCCCCGGCTCTCCGATACACTACGCGATCGCGTGACCATCTTCGCAATCACGAAGAACAAACGTCTGTTGCACCTATGACAACAGACCTGATCCCTCATTTGGCAAAAAATGGTCCGTTTGGACCCCCGCATTCATCCCGAGGCCCCCGGGACCCCAACAAAAACAACCAACCAACTCCAAGACACGATACGAACTTGTTCCAATCATAAAAACACACCCTTAAATACGAAAATCATCAAATCAAAGCTAATTCAAGCCTATGTTTCATCTAAAACTTCCGAAACCAACATCTAATCAAAAACCCGACCATACGATGTCCGAATGACCTGAAAATTTGCAGGCATATCCAAAATTACCTAACAGAGCTACTGCAATTGTCGGAATTCGATTCCAACTCCCGGATCAAAATCGCACCTACCGTTCGGATTTCGCCAAAATTCAATCTTAGCCAATTTAAGCCTAAAACTACACCGGACCTCCAAATTCAATTCCGATCGCTCTCCTAAGCCACAAATGACCTACCGGAGCTGACCGAATCATCAGATTTCGATTTCGAGCTCTCTAACTCACAAGTCAACATCCGGTTGACTTTTCCCAACTATGTCTTCTCCTAAGAGACTATTTATCTCATTTCCAACCAAACTCGATCCGAATTGACTCCAACTCACCAAACATGCGTATTGAAACATGAACAATCATATAACAGGAAAAATGGTATGATAACTCACGTGATGACGGGACGGGTCATTACAATATCTCTATGGAGATACTGAAGAGTCATTCCACGATATTATATGAAGACATTATATATCTATTAAGAATGATGATTTCAAGATACAATATATTCATTCAAGTTAATATGTTTGTTCATCAAATCTCCACCAAAGATCTTTTAAAGATGGTGCATGATTGGAATATAAATGCTCAATGATGTGAATTGATGCTCTCATGAAGGGGAGTTAATGCGCGTTGTACTCTTTTTTCCTTACAAGATTTTGTTCCACTGGGTTTTCCTTGCAAGATTTTTAACGAGACAACCAAAATGCGTATTATTAGATATATATACTCTTTTTCTTTTTGTTTTAAAAAATATTTTTCCCACTGGATTTATTTTAAATAAGGTTTTAACGAGACACATTATCCGTTGAATAGATATTCAAGGGAGTGTGTTATAAATAAAATTATATTTATGGTGAATGTCTATATATGAGAGATTCTAGGGTTTATTGCTTGGTGGCTAAGTCACTCTATCTCTATAAATAGAAGGTTCTATTATATTATAATTCATCACGTATCAATAAGAATTGCCTTCTCTCTAAAATACTCTTTTTTTATTATTTTATAACAGTTTCTATATTACTTTACTACTATTTATAAGCAGGAGTTAGGGAATTGTTTGGTCGTCCTGCTTGCTTGCCGGCAGACCAATTTAATTGGCTGATAAAATATGTTGACCAATACCCTAAGGCTTCCAGTAAGATACACGCTTTTCTTCTCTCTCTGACGCGTGTGTGCTTAGCAAGTTTTATCGCGTCTGTGCTGTTCACTGTAGGATCATCGTCATCTACTCTGTTTTTGTTTGTGACTTTCTCATCTGTTCTCTTCATATTATTTTCTAACAAAGAAGTAATATTTTTTTCTTTTTCATCTCAAAAGCCCTTAAAATAATCAAAAAAGAAGAGAAATAAAGCAATATTTGACAATAATGCTCTTGAGCATGTTACACTTTATTTATTTATTTATTTACTTTGACTTTATAATTTTATTAAAAGATGTTTTTTTTTCTTCTCCCCCTTTAGATTTTAGGAGATCATTACGTTGACGCCTTTTATTTTGTTTCTTTAGAATAATCATACATACAAATTTTGCATATTTACTTACATGTAATTATTTTGCTACTATTTTTTCATTTTATTTGGCACTAGCACGTTCGACAGCATCTTCCTTATAAACCCTTTAAGATACAACTGAGAAAAATATTTTTTAGAACGTCTGCACCGCGGTTGTTCATTGTGTCCTACTATGTCAATGAGGATTTGTTTCAAATGCCTGTACCAATAGCTTCTGAAAAAATTGGAGAGAGTAGTAACTCTAAATTGGAAAATTGAGCTGAAGAAAGAAATAGAAAATGAAGGCAACAAACTACCTCTAAATAGAAAATTTGTTTCAAATTGAATGTGGAACAAGTTACTCCCATAGAATCAAAACCGAACTAACTACCAAAGGTAGCTCTTCTACCAAGAGGCAACAAACTGAACTGGAGACCCCCCGAAAAAAATAAAGGTTAATAAACTCTATCTCTAATTATTCATAATTTTTTTTCATACTTAAAGATGATAAACATTTAGGAGCTTCTTATTCATGTTAGCGAATAAATTTTTTGATTTGTGATGTAGGAGTAGCAGCTTATAATTGAATCACAAACAACTCAAAGAAAATTTTAAATTTAAAAACAAAATAAGTCAGTCAATGCATCAGTTATACAATATACTATCATAACAACTTAGAGAAATCTTTTGTAGACATAAACAGTGGAACATTACTAATGTTTACTGAAAGGTAGTGCACTAGAAATTTAGCTAACAATGGGTAATTGACAGCGCGAAAGCGTGCCTAGAGGTCACTCTTTCTCTCCCACTACAGTTTTGTCCCTTACCTCCCCAGATAAGAAAGTACCAAGATGGTACAAAATTACGAACAACCAGCAAATATCGCAACATGACAATTACATTCCTCCCAATTCCTCTAGAAAAATCATATACTGTTCCATATTTTCCATAACATACTTCCTACACCAGAAAAATAAATTTAATAAACAACTATTTTAATCCTGAAAAACATATGCTGCCTTTCCCCTTCAGAGCAAATCTTGTTTCTTCCCAACCATATTGTCTAGGCACACACAGAGGAATTGTTCTCCATACTATATGTTGACTTTTTTGATATTTTTCGGTGTTGCCAAGTCTCCAACAGACTCCTGACATTAGAGGGCATAACCCAGTTGACATCATATATATTTAGGAAGAGCTCCAACATTGTCTTGCCAATTTGCAATGAATGAATAGATGACTGACTCTTTCTGCTTCTTCACACATGTAACACCTGTTTAATACAATAGTTGCTCTCTCCTGCAAGTTCTCCTGAGTTAAACAAGTTCCCTTTGCTGCAACCCACCAAAACAAGCTACTGTAACAGGTGCTTTTGATCTCCATATTACTTTCTATGGCTAATCTGATTGATAAAGCCCCTGTTATTTTTTTTAGCAGACTGTAACAACTCCTGACTGTGAGTCTTCTAAAACAAACCTTGCTCTCTATTTTATTTATTAAAATGTTTGTGTTTGTTCTGGTTTATAGCATTGGTAAAGCTACAATCCACGAAGTTTTACTATTTGTCAAATTAAAGGTTTTCATGGTTAGCTTCAATTTAGATTTCTTCTCACTATAGAGAAAACTGTTATTAAAACATTTAAATAAAAGAATTACGTTTTTAATCTCTATTTGCCATTTCCTGGAGTTTAAGGATATTATTACTAATGGAGTGCTATTATGTTTATGTTTCCTTTATTTTTTGCGGTAGAAACAATTAAATGCTTTTTTATTTCAATTATAAACTTTCGAAATTTCATGTCAACGTGATAAAATCCTTCTGACAATATTTTTTTCATCTGTCTGACAAATATTATTGTTCATAAAACTCTAATATTTTGTCCTCCGGTCTTGTGAAACACCTCAAAGTTATTTACACAAAAAAAAAAACATAATCCAACAAAGGTTGGTATTGAAAGAAAGGTGATACTATATAAATATTTAAGTGTTATAAATAGAAGAGCTACTTGCCTCATTCTCAGCATTATTAGACTGTCTCTCTTTCTCTTTTAACTATAAGTTAATTTAGAGATAATTTTACAAAGTAAAAAAACAAATGGAGATGGAGAGAGGCAGAGAAAAAAGAGATAATAACATGATTTGTGAAGCTTAGGCTAATAGTGTTGATTGGAGAGGAAGACATTCAAATTCCATTAAACATGGAGGAATGAAAGCTGCTACTTTTGTTCTTGGTATATTAAGTCCCTTTTCCCTTAGACTTTAATTTCTTCTCTTGTTTCTGGGCTCTTTTTCTTGACATTTGCTCTTCAAAATTCTTTTTCTTAATTAACTCCCACAAAAAGCGAAAAAACTGCTAAAAGATTCTGATCCAGTTCTCTGAAATTGGCTCTCGCTAAAATTGACTTACACTTTTATTTTCCTTGTATTGATATGATTGACTAAGATTACACAACATGCTTTTCAATATAAATTGTGATTCACCGATAACAATTTTTTTAGTTGATGCAAAAGGATATCATTATGCATCTTACATTTGTTTTATTCACATGCTGTTATAACTCTGTAAAATGGTTGTATATACGTTTTGTCATGCTATGTACCTACGTGTTTGAAGATCGCTAGCTTGTGTTTGACAGGTAATGTAAAGAACAATATTATTTTTTTAAGCTGCCAGATACGCTGCTACTTGGCCTTACTGACGTCATTTTGTTTCTAATATTGCAGAAAATATGGACAATGCAAGTCACTTTGTTTGACTTACTGGCATGTACATTTATATTTTTGTTAGCCAATTGGTCCTGTAACTACGGTAAATAATGGGTTGAAAAGCTAGCAGTAGATATGACCTTTTTTTTGGGTTGACTTTACTTTTTTCGCTTTACTATATATCCAAGATTTTTAGACTAAATCAAAAGAAATTTACTATTATCCTTACAACGGATTTCGTCGCAGCGATCATGAAATTTATTATAATGTAAGTTAGCTCCCTATAAAAGGTTGTTTATTTTCTTTACAATTAATAAAAGTTGCTATTTTTATCAGGTTTGGGCCCGGGCTCAGCACGGGCCACTTCGACTAGTTTTATCATAAAAGTAACGGTGTTTTCGTAAGTACACGTCATAATGGAGGGTCTAATCGTACAATCATGCCGCTGGACCTATGATGGTTTAAATATGACTTTTGGATTCATTTTCAGATCCGGGGATTCAGGGCTCAAAAAAGCTTAGTCGGCAAATCCAATGGTGTCTCCGCAATAATACAAACGGTTGCACAGACAACCATACAAATAGTATTTACTGTTCAAATTCAGATATACATACTTACATCTAATTTTGTTAGGTTTAGGGAGAAAAAATCTTACCCAAAACCACACTATCAGGACATATGCTTCACTACATAATTTTTGACATCAGGTAAATTTTCGAAACTTTACTCGAAAATGATAATTGAGAACTTACATTTTTATGAAGTCACATTTCTGAGATTTTTTTATTAGAATAAACCTTATGAAATTGAAATGTAATGGTTATGTTGTGTGATGCTAGAAGTTCGTTTTCGATTTGTGTGTTTCATCATTGATTACTGATTTGTTTTGATATCATGTAATATGGCTGATTTTTTTCTTCTTATTGCTCTTTTTGTTGCTTTTTTTTTACTGGCTTATAGATCTGAAGAAACTGAAGATTACAGTGGTGATAGTGGATAAATCTGATAGTGATTTTGATGTGCTCAGATCTGGTGGTTAAAAAGAGGATCTAAGATCTGTAGTCATTTTACAGCATTTCAGAACTCCAGTATGAATCTTTGACCTCTGTTGTTTATTGTTAGATCTTTAGGTTTGTTGATAAGATAGTTAGTTAAAGTGGATTTTGATTGGGTTGGTTATTTGAGTCAGTTGGAAAATGATTGTCGTTGCTCAGCATAGGAATCAGTACTATGAGAGAAGTAGAGTACAACATGGCCCTGCTCGAGATGGGTCATTTGGTTCACCTCCTTCTGGTAGGTGCAGGGAGGAAAATTACCGGGCTTTCGAGTCTAAACATGTCATTAAACGGGCCATTTCGGGTTCCTTGTCTCCCAAAATATGTTCACCTTTGACATCACTGCCAGTTAATACTGCGTAGTGTCGCTCTGAAAATCAAACAAAATCAAGAAAACCAGCCACAAGTAGCACGATTGCGATACCAATTAAAATCAAAGTGGATGTTGGTTCTAGCAAGGAGGGTTCTTTGAATGACAATTTTTCTGAACTGTGGGTGGGGCCAGCTTATTCAAATTCTCCTCCCCCTAGTTCATTGGCCATGCCCAAATTTTCTCTCAGGCCTAAAAGGACTGTCTCTCTTGAATTGCCTGCTTCAGCGTCTGATGTTGATTTGTGTCCCATTGCCAAGTCTGCTCCTGCATCCCCAACCAGAGAGCGCAGCCCTTCTCCAGGAATCGTACTTGTCAGTACTGACTCTGCCACACAGACTCTTTGTCGTATCCTCAATCTCGAAATTACAGATTGATGAATGTGTAGTGAGAGTGCTGAATAGCAGCTAAGTAGGGGATAATATAGTTTGAATTTGGTAGTACTAGTAGATTTGTATAAATCGTGAATTAAGCAGTCTTTAGATTGACTTTGTGTTAGTTGCTTAGAATTTGTTGTGGTGGAGAGCAGCTTAAGTTCAGTGGTGAAGCTTCAACAGCTGTTAATTGTGGTTGGTTTAAGGGAAGTACAATATGAGCATTGGCAGGTTGGTCAACTCTCTCCAGGTTGCTTCAAAGTTCATGCATTTATGTGCTGACGTGGTTAAATTCTATGGGGTTCAAGATCTTGGCAGTATGCATACTTGTGCATACATTGGTGGATGAAGAAGCTGAGTGTTGAGTGGGAAGCTCCTGTTGCAGTAACTGATAGATAGCTTTACAGTCCTTTGTGGGATTGCAGAACTGTTGGTCAACTCTTTGATGCTTTAGTGATTACATCTAACCATCAATCTTCGTTCTTGATTCTAGTTCTCATAGGATTCTTCATTCTTTGCTTCTCCACGTTACTTTAGATCTTCCGTTTGTCGGAGATATTGTATATATCTTAGACCCTACCAGATTAGATAGCTGCAACTTGGATTTCTGTTTTATTCTGTTACCAAACTCTTAGCCCTTCCTATCAATCTTGCATCCTAACCATCTCTATCTCCTTGTATACCAGAGTCTGCCAAAATTGGCTGGTCGTCACCCCGTTACCTGTATTCTTGTCATTTTTACTTCTTTACTTTGAATGGGATCTAGTTCCTACTTCTCCCCCTTGACCATTTTTCTGTTTTTTTTGGAATGAAAATTGGTAAAGGGGAATTAATAGTTAGTTCTATCCTTGTACCTCCTGGTCTTTGGTATCTTCTCTTTTAGCTTTCCTCTTGTGAGTCCAATTATACATGCTTCTCTCAGCTAAATTCCATTTGCTCTGGAGATTGTTGATCACCTAGCTATTCATAAGGTAAGCTATCCTACGTTTTCTTTGTTTTGGTGATGTCTGCTTTGTATTTAGCTATCATTTGCTATAACTTTTGCTTATATTTGTTTACTTCTTTTTGTGTATAATGTTTTTTCGTTTGAGCTGTTGGAAGAAGATAGTTGAAGAGGCTCCTTATCATTGTTGAAGATGATCTCCTCCATGCTTTCTCGGTGGTAGCACTACTCGTTATGTTTTGTTTCAGTTTTTTTATGGGACACTTCAGTCTATAAGAGCTTTCTTTTGACAAAACTGGTACTATGCAGTAATCTAGTTATATCACGATTTAGGTTTTGGAGCTTTTACTTTTGTCGTTGTACTAAGCAATGCCGTCTTGCTTTTAATCTAGCAGTTTGATAAAGACTAGTTTAATTTCTTTTGCCTCATTCGTTTGCCTTCCTAATGCCGCTGATGCGACATACTAATATTTTACTTGGCTCTCCTCTTTTGGAGTCTGGAATTTTTTAATCACTTGACTGCTTTTCCTATACTTGGCAAAGATAGCTATCATCACTGGTGATTTCATATGGATAACTCTTTCTACTTTTTGTAACCAAGATGAGAGTAGTTAACCTGTCATTAATCCTAAATTATGGTGGTTCTTTGTTTAGGGGAAAAGTTGCTGCAAACTACTTGACCTACTTCTCATAGTTGTGTTTGTGGACGTGTATCTTCCCTTCAAATATGTTAAACTCCATTCCACTTCATCAGAGGCTGCAGTTTTTGAGCTCAATAGATACAGACTCCTTGTTCCGCTGCATGAAAAATGAACAAACAGTTAAAGTTAAATCCATATGTATGCTTAATCTTAATTGAGGAAAAAACATTAAAGTTTGAAATGCGGTGTAGACTACAATTTGTTTCAGTAGGAATGGAAGGAAAGGGAGAAAGTAATGAGTCATACGCTGTCACTTTACCTCGTTTCCCATTTCCCATTTCCCATATACGATTTCCATGTGTCCGCTGGCTTAGTTTGCCTTTCATCGGGTGATTGCAGTTATTCTGTAAACTGCGGAAATGTTCACCTACTGTTTTAAATGCACATACAAATGTCGGGTTTGGATTCTTAATTCAACCAAGGAATTCCCATCATCTTTTAAGGATCTTTCAAACCTGAGTATTATGGATTTGAAAAGGATGCTTTGCCTTCCGGACGTGGCTCACTACGCCAGGAGTTAATTCTAGACATGTGAAAAGATAGAGTAAGGTTAATTTGGGTGAAGGAGTATAGCATCATTTGGTCAACTTTGCGCGCAGCGGACATACTTTGCCTATCTTCAGGACGTCGAATAAAGAAATACACATTTATACATTTGGGCAAGGCCGTCTTTTATGGCCTAAAAAGAAAATGCTTTAGAGCAGGGAAAATTGGTTTGGAATTTGTCTAGACACCATTCAGACTTAAGAGTTTTGGAGAAAAGCTTGTTTTCATAAGGAAGCACATAGGTCCTTCCTATTTATATCCCTTTTATGCTAAGGTAGGGGTGTGCATAGGCTGAGTTGGTTCGGATTATTTAATTACCAAATCAAACTAATAGTATCGGATTTTTAAATCTATAAACCAAACCAAACCAACAAAATTGGGTTTTTCAATCTCGGGTTTTATCGGGTTATTTTGGGTTTTCGTTTTTTTTTCTCGATAAGTCTTTATAGCACAAATTTATAAACTTGTGCTACACATACTTCTCTAATCCTACAAGGATACAACTATATAATGTATTTTTCAAGAAAATAATACAATAATATGAGATGCGTCATAACATTGTACTAAAATATTCAATAACAAAAATACTAAAATCCATAAAGAAAATATTACTAAGTAATAAGCCATAATAAATATTAACATAATCTAATATAAGTCATGCTTAAATAAGTACAATTATAAGTATTAGTTACACAACTAAGCACTAAGAAAAAGATAAACTAAGTTATGCATTTTTTGTATAAACAATGAAAAACTAAAAAATAGATATCCATACTATTGTCATTTCTAGTGTTTAATTGAATTTTCGTAGTTAGCATTAGTGTTGATGTGAAGTTTATTTGAATTACTACCTTTACGAACTATAAAATTTATTGGAGCATTCAAGAATGTTAATTCCAAACTTGAAATAATATGTTTAAAGATAAAACTGTAAAACCGTTTAAGAAATATTTATGAATTGTATTAAAAATAAATAGTTATATGTATAAAATATTTGTAAATATTGAATAAATATAATATCGGGGTGGTCTGGTTTGGTTTGACTTTTTTAGTTAAAATCAAACCAAACCAATTATGGTCGGGTTATTTTTTCCAATACCAAACCAAGTCAAACCAACCCATGATCAGGTTTTTTTTTCCCGATTTGACTCGAATTACCGGTTTAGTGCGGTTTATCGATTTTTTTTGTACACCCCTAGCTACAGGATATACTATTCTTATTCCTAATGTTAGTGGATATTGCTCATGTATCTTGTTGCATATGAATCTGTTTGACTCAAAAGTTATTGATTACTTTATGAGCTATGGACAATAAAAGTATAGAAATGGGTAAATCGTAATCAAATATAATAAACCCCGAAACAAGATCAATATCGTTAATATTATGAATATTAGAAAAAATGAAAAAAGTTATGAATATTATCGATGATCACCACTGAGAGGATAAATAGAGAGAGAATAATAGAGAGAGAATAATCAGAAGTTGTATTATTAGAGAATAATACATGGTCCTTACAATAAGAAAAACCCATTCTTTATATAGAGGAGGGGTTTTCTTATTAAAAGCACAATTCGTCGAAGGGCCGCTGACACCCCTGAAAAAGGAGAGGGGAGGGGGCGCCTACGTGTGCTCGTCGACATCATGCTGTTGCTGTCGAATATGTGACTGAGGGTCGTACCCTCGATGTCACAAGGGCGTGGGGGGAGAATGCTCTGGCCTTTGTCAGTTAAATTTCATTCGACCCCATACAATTAGTCCCTCCGCTTGTTGGAGACGTACTCGGCGTACGTCTGCAATGGGTGAAAAAGTCGATTTGTTGTGGCGTCGTTCATGTCACGACCCGGATTTTTCCCCAATATCGAGATCGTGATGGCGCCTACTCGTGGTAGCTAGGCAAGCCACTGTGTTCATACTATCCTATTTTTAACACAATTTTAATTAAATAAATGCGGAATACTTTATCGAAATGGAAATAATAAATCACGAGGTAAAAATCATACTGAAATCCTCTACCCAAGACTTGGAGTCACCAACTCACAAACTACTATGGAATACTACACATAAAAAGTCTGAAGGAAATATAACATAATTCTGTTTGTCTCGGAACAATGAGACTACAGCTATTAACATAATTAAAGAAAGAGACGCCGGGCCTGCGGACGTCTGCAAGCTACCTCGGTCTCAAATGTGATCAACTCCCACGCAATCTATTTACTGCTGTTGCTGCTGCTGCTCCTGATCGTAACCTGGACCTGTGCAAAAACGCACAGAAGTGTAGCATCAGCACAACCGACCCCATGTGCTCGTAAGTGCCTGGCCTATCCCGGCGAAGTAGTGACAAGCCTAGGACCAGACACTCACATAAACCTGTACAATTCAATATATATATATGTGTACCACAAAATAACAAGAAATAATCAAGTATTAACACAATAAGGAATATCTTAAAGAATTCAACAATTAACCACGGTTAATAATTTCACAAGGAAAAACAAAGTGTAATGTAAACACAAATAATATCAATTCAAGGAATAGCAAACAGTTGCACGGCATCACCCTTCGTGCTTTTACTCTCATCCTCACATCCATAGTACGGCATGATCCTTCGTACATGGTTCAATAATAGAGCACGGCATGATCCTTCGTGCATAATCAATAATAGGGCACGGCATGATCCTTCGTGCATAATCAATAATAAACATGGCACGGCATGATCCTTCGTGCATAATCAATAATAAACATGGCACGGCATGATCCTTCGTGCATAATCAATAATAAACATGGCACGGCATGATCCTTCGTGCATAATCAATAATAAACATGGCACGGCATCACCCTTCGTGCATTATCTCTCTTCCTCACCCAAATAACAATCACGGTTAAGGGCAAAGAAAGAAACAACAATTCATAAATCGTCCCATCAAGGGCAATCAATAATTATCTTCACAACAAGTCCCAACAAGGGAGAACAATAACGATTCACCTATAATATATCTCAAAATATCATTTTCCAACGACTCACGGTCATACTAGACGCCAATGTATGGATGCTCGTCACCACAGCCCATACACCGCACTCGATCACATAACACATAACACATAATCCTATTCCCTCAAGCTAGGATAGAACAAACACTTACCTCGAGTGCTTATGAACAATTCAATCCGTGGATATGTCTTTTCTTTCAATTTGGCTCCAATTCAACCGTATCTATACACAATTGATTTAATATCATCAATTTTACTCAACAAACTAATTCTTAAGACCAAATACAACTTTTACAACATTCTGCCTGGAATAGTGAATTTCAACCCCGGGCCCACATGGTCGGAATTCGGGGTTATGACTAAAATCCGGTTACCCATTCCCCCACGAGTTCATATATATAATTTGTTTCAAAATCGGACCTCAATTCGAGGTCCAATTCCCCAATTTATGAAAAACCCTATTTTCTAACAAAAACAAGAATTTTACCATGAAAACATTTGATTTCTAATGAAAAACATGTTTAATGATGTTAGGAATTGAAAGAATTAAGTAAAAAGTGACTTACAATCGTTTTGATGAAGAAGAAATCCTTGAAGAGTCGCAAATGGGCGTTTTGGTTTTGTGAAAAATGAAGAAATGATTGAAATTCGTGTTTTTCAGGTCTCTGTGTTCGCATTTGCGAACATGGGTTCGCAATTGCGAACCCCGACCAATTTCTGGAGTTTGAAAAATAAGCTAAGGGTGGAAAGTTCGCATTTGTTCGCATTTGCGAAGCCAAGGCATACTGGGAGGTTCGCATTTGCGACATAATGTTCGCATTTGCGAACAAGGCTCCTTCGCATTTGCGAAGAAGACTTCGCATTTGCGAAGCATGGCTTAGCAGTGAAGGCATCGCATTTGCGAAGAATGCTTCGCATTTGCGAAGCATGGCTTGGCAGTGAAGGCATCGCATTTGCGAAGAATGCTTCGCATTTGCGAAGCATGGCTAGGCAGTGAAGGCCTCGCATTTGCGAGGTTATGTTCGCAATTGCGAACCCAAGCCTTCCTGGACGCCCTTCGCATTTGCGATCAAGGGTTCGCATTTGCGAACCCTGCCTTGGTCCGTCATCTTCGCAATTGCGAAAAATACTTCGCATTTGCGAAGCCAACAGCTGGGTGAAAAACCAGCAGTGCAAAAATTCAGAAATTTAACCAACGGCCTATCAAATCTTTACCCGAGCCCCCCGGGCTCCAAACTAAACATGTACACAACCTCAAAAACACATTATGGACTTGTTCGTGCGATCATATCGCCAATATCACTTCGTTTTAATCAAATCGAGCCTCAAACTCATGATTTTCATACTTTTGATTTTCAAAACTTCTTAACTTGGAACTCAAGGTCCAAAACATCTCAAACGACATCCAAATGTCACCAAACTTTACAGAAATCACATATATAATATTTAAGACTTGTACCGGGCGTCGGAACCAAAATACGAGCTCGATACCAAGGTCTATTAATTTATTTCCTTTAATAATTGCATCAAAAACAATTTCACATAAAAATTCATAACTTGGGCTCTAGGCCTCAGAATTCGACTCCGGACACATGTCCAAGTCCCATATTTTCCTACGGACCTCTCGGGACCATCCAATCTCGGGTCCGGATCCGTTTACCAAAAATGTTGACCAAAGTCAACCATATCAATATTAATATCATTTTTATCCAAATTTCTCATAGAATTCATATTTTCTATCACAAAATCTTTCCGGCTACATGCTCGGATCGTGCACGTAAATCGAGGCAACATATAATGAGGTTTTCAAGGCCTCAGAAGCTCGAAATTATTAATAAAATAAGTGATGACCCTTTGGGTCGTCACAATCTCCACCTCTAAAACAACCGTTCGTCCTCGAACGGACAAAAGAAAGAAGTACCGAGTCAGGAAACAAGTGTGGGTAACGGCTCCGCATATCAGACTCGGACTCCCAGGTCGATGCCTCAGGAGGCTGACCTCTCCACTGAACACGCACAGAAGGATAACTCTTCGACCTCAACTATCGAACATGCCGGTCTAGAATAGCCACCGGTTCCTCCTCGTAGGATAGATCATTGTCCAATTGGACAGTACTGAAGTCTAACACATGTGTGGGATCGCCATGGTATCTCCGAAGCATAGATACATGAAAAACCGGATGCACGGCTGATAAGCTAGGCGGCAGAGCTAGTCTGTAAGCCACCCCTCCCACTCGGTCTAGAATCTCAAATGGGCCAATATACCTAGGGCTGAGCTTGCCCTTCTTCCCAAACCTCATCACGCCCTTCATAGGCGACACTCGGAGCAATACTCGTTCACCAACCATGAAATCTACATCTCGACCCTTACGATCCGCATAAGTCTTTTGTCTAGACTGAGCTGAACGCAATCTCTCCTGAATAGTCTTGACCTTATCTAAGGCCTCCTGAACTAAGTCTGTACCCAACAACCGAGCCTCTCCCGGTTCAAACCATCCAACCGGTGATCGACATCGCCTACCATACAACGCCTCATACGGAGCCATCTGGATGCTAGATTGGTAGCTGTTATTGTAGGCGAACTCTGCTAATGGTAGAAACTGGTCCCACGAGCCTCCGAAATCAATAACACAGGCTCGAAGCATGTCCTCAAGAATCTGAATAGTCCTCTCGGACTGGCCATCCGTCTGAGGATGAAATGCTGTACTCAACTGAACCTGAGTGCCTAACTCCCGCTGGACCGCTCTCCAGAACCGCGAGGTAAACTGCGTACCCCGATCAGAGATAATAGATACCGGCACCCCATGGAGACGAACAATCTCCCTAATGTAAACCTCCGCTAACCTCTCCGACGAGTAGGAGACAGATACTGGAATAAAGTGTGCTGATTTGGTCAGCCTATCAACAATGACCCAAATAGCATCAAATTTCCTCCGAGTCAAAGGAAGTCCGGTAACGAAGTCCATAGTGATCCGCTCCCATTTCCACTCGGGAATTTCAATCCTCTCTGGAATACACCACCAGGTCTCTGGTGCTCATATTTCACCTGCCGACAATTTAGACACCGAGCGACATACGCAACGATATCTTTCTTCATTCTGCGCCACCAATAGTGCTGCCGTAAGTCCTGGTACATCTTCGCGGCGCCTGGGTGAATAGAATACCGCGAACTGTGGGCCCTCGCTAAGATCAACTCTCGAATTCCTTCGACATTGGGCACACAAACTCGACCCCGCAATTTCAATACCCCATCATCATCTAGATTTACCCTGTGTGGCACCTCCCCGCTGTACCGTATCTCTCAACTCACGCAAATGAGGATCATCAAATTGCCTCTCACGGATACGCTCTAATAAGGAAGAACGAGCGACCGTGCGGGCTAACACTCTGCTAGGCTCAGGAAATGTCTAATCTCACGAACCGGTTGGCTAAGGCCCGGACATCTAGAGCTAATGGTCTCTGATTGACCGGAATATATGCAAGACTACCCATGTTGGCATACTTTCTACTCAATGCATCGGCCACCACATTGGCCTTACCCGGGTGATATAATATAGTAACATCATAGTCTTTTAGCAACTCTAACCATCTCCGCTCTCGTAGATTCAACTCCTTCTGTTTGAACAAGTACTGTAGGCTTTTGTGATCAGTGTACACCTCACATGTCACACCATATAGATAATGCCTCCAGATCTTTAAGGCATGAACCACTGCTGCTAACTCAAGATCATGAACCGGATAATTCTTCTCATGTATTTTTAACTGCCTCGAAGCATAAGCGATAACCTTACCATCCTGCATCAATACCGCTCCAAGCCCTGTACGAGATGCGTCACAATAAACTGTATAAGGCCCTGCACCTATAGGTAGTATCAACACTGGTGCGGTGGTCAAGGCTGTCTTGAGCTTCTGAAAGCTCGCCTCACACTCCTCCGACCACCGAAACTGAACACCCTTCTGGGTCAACCTGGTCATCGGGGCTGCAATAGAAGAAAACCCCTCTACAAAACGACGGTAGTAACCTGCTAATCCCAAGAAACTCCAGATCTCAGTCACTGAAGCTGGTCGAGGCCAATTCTGGACTGCCTCAATCTTCTTTGGGTCTACCTGAATACCCTCCACGGATACAATGTGACCCAGAAATGCTACCGAACTCAGCCAGAACTCACATTTTGAAAATTTGGCATATAGCTGATTATCTTTCAGAGTCTGAAGAACCACTCTGAGGTGCTGCTCGTGCTCTTCCTGGCCGCGGGAGTACACCAGGATGTCATCTATGAAGACTATCACGAACAGATCTAAGTAAGGCCTGAATACCCGATTCATCAACTCCATGAATGCCGCTGGGGCATTGGTCAACCCGAAGGACATGACCAAGAACTCATAATGCCCATATCTAGAGCGAAAGGCCGTCTTAGGAATGTCAGCCGCCCTGATCTTCAGCTGATGGTAGCCTGACCTCAAGTCTATCTTAGAGAATACCCTCGCTCCCTGGAGCTGGTCAAACAAATCATCAATCCTCGGCAGTGGATATTTATTTTTGATAGTCACTTTGTTTAACTACCGGTAATCAATACACATCCGCATCGAGCCATCCTTCTTTTTTACAAATAATACAGGTGCTCCCTAGGGGGAAACACTGGGCCTGATAAAACCCTTCTCAAGAAGGTCCTGCAACTGATCTTTCAACTCTTTTAACTCCGGCGGGGCCATACGATAGGGTGGAATAGAGATGGGCTGAGTGCCCGGTGCCAAATCAATACAGAAGTCAATATCCCTGTCGGGTGGCATGCCCGGCAGGTCTGAAGGAAAAACCTCAGGAAACTCCCGTGCAATAGGAACTGAATCAATGGAAGGAACTTCTGCACTGGAATCACGAACATAAGCCAAATAAGCTAAACACCCCTTCTCGACCATACGTCGAGCCTTAACATAAGAAATAACAGTGCGAACGGAGTGGCTTGAGGTACCCTTCCACTCTAATCGGGGTAATTCTGGCAAGGCTAAGGTGAGAGTCTTAGCATGACAATCAAGAATAGCATGGTATGGGGACAACCAGTCCATCCCCAATATGACATCAAAATCTACCATATCCAAGAGCAACAGATCAACACGGGTCTCAAGACCCCCAAATATAACTACGCACGAACGATGCACCCGATCGACTACAATAGAGTCACCCATTGGCGTAGCCACATAAACTGGAATATCCAGAGCATAGCTGGGCACAGCCAAATACGGTGCGTAGTAGGAAGACACATAGGAATATGTAGATCCAGGGTCAAATAATACTGAAGCACCTCTGCCACACACAAGAATAGTACCTGTAATCACAGCATCTGATGCCTCTGCCTCTGGCCTGGCCGGTAAAGCATAGAATCGGGGATCTGCACCTCCCCTCTGAGCTGCGTCTCTAGGACGACCATCAACTGGCCGACCTCTACCTCTCGCTGGACGGTCTCCACCTCTACGGTCTCGACCTCCACCTCTATAATCCCTACCCCCGCCTCTGGTTGGCTGGGCGGCTGAGGGTCAGCTGGGGCCTGAATCATAGGACGAGGACCTCGCTGCTGAGAGTTGCCCGCTGCTATAGGGCAATTCCTGATAAAATGACCTGGGTCGCCACAACCGTAGCAACTCTTAGACCGATAGGGCTGCTGGCCCTGACGACCTGAATGGCCTCCACGAACGCTCTGAAGAGGCTGAGCACTAATAGGAGACTGGTCTGAATAATACCCCCGAGAACCACGATCACCTGATCCACCCTGTGAAGCCTGAAGGGCGGAATGAAAAGGCCTGGAAGACTGGCCTCTATCAAAGGATTCTCTGCTACCAGAGGAAGAACCACCAAATCTACCTGTATGACGAGGCCTCTTATCCGAAGAATAACCGCCTCCCCTAGCAAGAGCCATCTCAACTCTGCGTGCTGCATTGGCTGCCTCCTGAAATGATATGTCACTCCCCACGCCCATAGCCATCCTGGAGTCTAATCGGATGATTAAGCCCATCTATAAACTTGCGGACCCTCTCCCGCTCGGTGGGAAGTATCACTACTGCATGACGAGCCAAGTCGATAAATCTCGTCTCATACTGTGTAACTGTCATAGTGCCCTGGTGGAGGCGCTCAAACTGCCTCCGAAGTAAATCCCGCTGAGTAGTAGGGAGAAACTTCTCCATAAATAGTTCCGCAAACCGGTCCCATGATAGAGCTGGGGACCCTGCTGGTCGAGTCAGGCAATAATCTCTCCACCAAGTCTTGGCGGATCCTGCAAGTCTGAAAGTACAGAAATCAACTCCGTTTGTCTCCACGATCCCCATAGTCTTGAGAATCTCATGACAACTGAATAAAAAGTCCTGAGGATCCTCTGATACCAACTTGTCACGACCCGGATTTTTCCCCAATATCGAGATCGTGATGGCGCCTACTCGTGGTAGCTAGGCAAGCCACTGTGTTCATACTATCCTATTTTTAACACAATTTTAATTAAATAAATGCGGAATACTTTATCGAAATGGAAATAATAAATCACGAGGTAAAAATCATACTGAAATCCTCTACCCAAGACTTGGAGTCACCAACTCACAAACTACTATGGAATACTACACATAAAAAGTCTGAAGGAAATATAACATAATTCTGTTTGTCTCGGAACAATGAGACTACAACTATTAACATAATTAAAGAAAGAGACGCCGGGCCTGCGGACGTCTGCAAGCTACCTCGGTCTCAAATGTGATCAACTCCCACGCAATCTATTTATTGCTGCTGCTACTGCTGCTGTTGCTCCTGATCGTAACCTGGACCTGTGCAAAAACGCACAGAAGTGTAGCATCAGCACAACCGACCCCATGTGCTGGTAAGTGCCAGGCCTATCCCGGCGAAGTAGTGACAAGCCTAGGACCAGACACCCACATAACCTGTGCAATTCAATATATATATATGTGTACCACAAAATAACAAGAAATAATCAAGTATTAACACAATAAGGAATATCTTAACGAATTCAACAATTAACCACAGTTAATAATTTCACAAGGAAAAACAAAGTGTAATGTAAACACAAATAATATCAATTCAAGGAATAGCAAACAGTTGCACGGCATCACCCTTCGTGCTTTTACTCTCATCCTCACATCCATAGTACGGCATGATCCTTCGTACATGGTTCAATAATAGGGCACGGTATGATCCTTCGTGCATAATCAATAATAGGGCACGGCATGATCCTTCGTGCATAATCAATAATAAACATGGCACGGCATGATCCTTCGTGCATAATCAATAATAAACATGGCACGGCATGATCCTTCGTGCATAATCAATAATAAACATGGCACGGCATCACCCTTCGTGCATTATCTCTCTTCCTCACCCAAATAACAATCACGGTTAAGGGCAAAGAAAGAAACAACAATTCATAAATCGTCCCATCAAGGGCAATCAATAATTATCTTCACAACAAGTCCCAACAAGGGAGAACAATAACGATTCACCTATAATATATCTCAAAATATCATTTTCCAACGACTCACGGTCATACTAGACGCCAATGTATGGATGCTCGTCACCACAGCCCATACACCGCACTCGATCACATAACACATAACACATAATCCTATTCCCTCAAGCTAGGATAGAACAAACACTTACCTCGAGTGCTTATGAACAATTCAATCCGCGGATATGTCTTTTCTTTCAATTTGGCTCCAATTCAACCGTATCTATACACAATTGATTTAATATCATCAATTTTACTCAACAAACTAATTCTTAAGACCAAATACAACTTTTACAACATTCTGCCCGGAATAGTGAATTTCAACCCCGGGCCCACATGGTCGGAATTCGGGGTTATGACTAAAATCCGGTTACCCATTCCCCCACGAGTTCATATATATGATTTGTTTCAAAATCGGACCTCAATTCGAGGTCCAATTCCCCAATTTATGAAAAACCCTATTTTCTAACAAAAACAAGAATTTTACCATGAAAACATTTGATTTCTAATGAAAAACATGTTTAATGATGTTAGGAATTGAAAGAATTAAGTAAAAAGTGACTTACAATCGTTTTGATGAAGAAGAAATCCTTGAAGAGTCGCAAATGGGCATTTTGGTTTTGTGAAAAATGAAGAAATGACTGAAATTCGTGTTTTTCAGGTCTCTGTGTTCGCATTTGCGAACATGGGTTCGCAATTGCGAACCCCGACCAATTTCTGGAGTTTGAAAAATAAGCTAAGGGTGGAAAGTTCGCATTTGCGAACTTTTGTTCGCATTTGCGAAGCCAAGGCATACTGGGAGGTTCGCATTTGCGACATAATGTTCGCATTTCCGAACAAGGCTCCTTCGCATTTGCGAAGAAGACTTCGCATTTGCGAAGCATGGCTTAGCAGTGAAGGCATCGCATTTGCGAAGAATGCTTCGCATTTGCGAAGCGTGGCTTGGCAGTGAAGGCCTCGCATTTGCGAGGTGATGTTCGCAATTGCGAACCCAAGCCTTACTGGACGTCCTTCGCATTTGCGATCAAGAGTTCGCATTTGCGAACCCTGCCTTGGTCTGTCATCTTCGCAATTGCGAAAAATACTTCGCATTTGCGAAGTCAACAACTGGGTGAAAAACCAGCAGTGCAAAAATTCAGAAATTTAACCAACGGCCTATCAAATCTTTACCCGAGCCCCCCGGGCTCCAAACCAAATATGTACACAACCTCAAAAACACATTATGGACTTGTTCGTGCGATCATATCGCCAATATCACTTCGTTTTAATCAAATCGAGCCTCAAACTCATGATTTTCATACTTTTGATTTTCAAAACTTCTTAACTTGGAACTCAAGGTCCAAAACATCTCAAACGACATCCAAATGTCACCAAACTTTACGGAAATCACATATATAATATTTAAGACTTGTACCGGGCGTCGGAACCAAAATACGAGCCCGATACCAAGGTCTATTAATTTATTTCCTTTAATAATTGCATCAAAAACAATTTCACATAAAAATTCATAACTTGGGCTCTAGGCCTCAGAATTCGACTCCGGACACATGTCCAAGTCCCATATTTTCCTACGGACCTCTCGGGACCATCCAATCTCGGGTCCGGATCCGTTTACTAAAAATGTTGACCGAAGTCAACCATATCAATATTAATATTATTTTTATCCAAATTTCTCATAGAATTCATATTTTCTATCACAAAATCTTTCCGGCTACATGCTCGGATCGTGCACGTAAATCGAGGCAACATATAATGAGGTTTTCAAGGCCTCAGAAGCTCGAAATTATTAATAAAATAAGTGATGACCCTCTGGGTCGTCACAGTTCATGTATCGACATGTGGCCTACTTTTGAATTGATGTCACTGGCGGCATGCGTCATAATTACAACTACTCCCAAGGCAGATCAAGGGGCGATTTGATGTTTCGATTTTTTGCCTCTTTTCTGACACTCACCTCTTCGATTCCCATGTATCAGGGTACTATAAATAGGAGGTGGGTTTGATTTTTACCATCTTTTAAACTTCTCAGAAAAAGTTCTTCATACCTTCATCCCTCATTAGGGCTTTCAGCAACTTTTGCGTTTGACCTCTTTGCGTTTACTTCATAATTTTACCAGCCGTTGACATGTCTGTTCATTGGTAAAATATTGACTATAGCGAGATGGGGTCGACAAAGTGAAGGAACTGGAGATGAATCCACTTCTGGAGTTCCCCCATCTTCAGAGGGTGGGGAAAAGGTCTGAAGGCCTCTTGTCCCCCTTTCCGTTGATAATGTGCTTCCTCGAGAGCTGTATGCTTGAAGGGATTTTCCTACATGTTGCATAGCTCCTGCATGGGAAAAATCCAAATTTTCTGATTCACAACTGGACAATATGCGTGTGTCTTGCAAAATTTCGGACACGGTGGAAATGGTAGTGGACAAAGATCATTTTACCAATGTGCACAGACCGGGGTTCTGTGCTTTTTACGAATATCCTTTCTTGATTGGGTATAGTCTTCCCATATACCCATTGGCGGAGGAACTCTCTAGGTTCTACAACGTGTGTCCGGCCTAACTCACCCCGTATACATAGAAGATATGTCGTATACTGATGACTTATGCTGAGCAGGCCGGACTCGATGTTACGATACATCATCTGCTGCAACTGTTCAGTCCTGGGTTCATGAGGGGGACGATGTTGCAGCTGAAAAACTGCGGTACAAAGGGTTTGGTCGTCAAGACGGACGATAAGCCCAACCGTCAGTTTTGGTTGAAGTTTTTCTTTATCCAAACTTCGGATTTGGTAACAGCCCCTGAAGTGTTTCCAGAAGTGTGGAATCCTGAACGTAAGTGTCATTTCATGCATTCACGCTTTCAGTTACTTACACCTGTTCAATCTTTGTGACCTTTCTTGTTCTTCTGCCTTTGCAGCCAGGGCTTCCACGCCTCGATCCGTGCCAGATATAAGGGCATGGGTGGGGAGAGTGATCTCATTCGCGGAAGAGTGCAGGATGTGGGCGGCATTTACCACGAAATACGGTCTTCTAGGTATTGTATCAATTTTTTGTTTGGAGATTTTATTTTCTGGTGTTACCTTCTGACATACCTTTATTTGGTTAATGTTTTGGCAGCTCGGAGTGTCCCATGAAGGAGAAGAGGATGTCATGCTACAGCTTCCTCGTTGGTGGACTCTAACTATGAGCACGTAGCTTATGAGCGTTTAGTTGAAGACGTTCCTGAGGTTACTCAGCCTGAGGGCGAGCGTGAGGCTGTGGAGGCATCTAGTGAGGATGTTTCTGATGCCTCTCATTCCGAGGTCAAGGATACGATTGGGGAGCCCTTTTTTTAGGACGTTCCTGAGACTACTCGGTCCGTAGTCAAACCTGTGAATGAGGAGATCTCTTCACCTCCATATCCTCCTGACGAAGATAAGGCTTCCGAAGGCAAAGAGCCGCCGAAGCAGAAAAGACGCCGACTACTTCTTGGCAAATGTATAGCTGTGGAGCGCAGTAGGGCAGTTATCTGCCGTCCTGAGTCGAGGTTTGTCTTTATGGGCGATGTTATTCGCTCGGAGAGGGTGTCCCTTCTGAGGGAGGTCGTAGTCGATACTGCTCCCCCACAATTCGAATGAGGAGATATACCAGCCACTATCGAGGCGGGTGCTGGCGGGGAAGGAATGAATTTTTAGCGAGCTCCCATATCTGCGGATGTGCCGCGGGGGGATCATGCTTGAGTGGACATGGCTCTTGTAAATGAATGTACATGTTATTTTTGATGTGTATATATATATATATATATATATATATATATATATATATATATATATATATATATATATATATATATATATATATATATATATATATATATATATATTGCTTTCATGTCTTCTTTCCATACATTTTACTTTGCGTACTTGTTGCGTAGTGTTGATTTTTGTTGAGTTAATTTGTCGTGGTTAGGCTGAGTCGATTCTTGTTTTAGCCGTTTGTTTGCTTTAGGGCGGCTGTTACCTTTTCCTTGGTTCCGATCGTGTTGGGTTGGATGAATTAAGTCAGTCGCTTTGGTATTGGCCTTAGCCTTTTACGCGTTATGGATGGTCGTAGCCTCTTTGTATACTATGGACGGCATTAGCCTTTTATGCGGTATAGATGGCTGTAGCTGGTTTATACGCTGTGTACGGCCTTAGCCTTTTATGCATTATAGATGGCCGTAGCCTCTTTGTATGTTGTGGACGGCCTTAGCCTTCTATGCGTTATAGATGGCCGTAGCCTCTTTGTACGCTGTGAACGATCTTAGCCTTTCATGCGTTATAGATGGTCGTAGCCTCTTTCTACATTGGATATGGTTGTAGCCTTTCATATAGGCCATAACCTTTCATATATTGGAGATGGCCGTAGCCTTTCATACATTGGAGATGGCTGTAGCCTTTCATACATTGGAGATGGCCGTAGCCTTTCATACATTGGAGATGGCCGTATCCTTAGTCCCTGTGATACGCCTGTTGTGTTGATTAGCAAAATGACTGGCGTGTCAGATTAGCCTCGTAAGCATTTCCGAGCATCTCCTTCATCGCCTCGTTAAAAACCTCTCAGAGAAAACACGATTGAGACAAAACTCGGATGAGGGAAAAAGAGTACGACTCGGGATATCTTCAGAAATGGAAATACTTGAGGTGAGAGATGTTCCAATTGTTTTGGAGCATCTTTCCTTCCATGGTATCTAGTCGGAATGAGCCTTTATCTGCTCTTGTGGTGATTTTATAGGGTCCGTCCCAATCGGTTCCCGATTTTCCTTCGCTGGGGTCTTTGGATGCCAGAGTCTTGGCTTTTAGTACGTAGTTGCCTACTCTGAGTGGTCAGATTTTTGCTTTCTTGTTGTAGTATCTTTCGATTTGCTGTTTTTTGGCTACCAGCCTAATGTGGGCCATTTCTCTTCTTTCTTCGGCTTCATCGAGGTCCTAGAGTCGGATCACATCATTCTCTGCCCCGCTTGTGTGTGAGTACCTCAAACTTGGCTCGCCTATTTTGATTGGTATGACAACGTCAGTTCCTTAAACCAGTGAGCAAGGCATTTCTCTCGTGGACGATTTGGGGGTGATTTTGTGTGCCCATAACACCTCTAGTAGCAGCTCGGGCCATAGTCCTTTGACATCTTCGAGCTTCTTTTTCAATATATTCAATATGGTTTTGTTGGACGATTCTTTCTGGCCATTGGCGGAAGGATGATATGGTGTTGAGAGTATTTTTTTGATGTGCCATTTGTCGAAGAAATCGATCATTTTCTGACCGATGAACTATCGCCCATTATCACAGGTGATTTCTTTGGGGATGCCGAAACGACAGAAGATGTTCTTCCAAATGAAGGTGATGATCTCTTGCTCACGAATTTGGGTGTAAGCACCTGCTTCTAACCACTTGGAGAAATAGTCATTTAAAACCAATTAAAAGCGTACCTTTCCTCGTCAGGCGGGTATGGTCCGATTATATCTATTCCCCATTTAATGAAGGGCCAAGGTGAAGTGACCGAATGGAGGGGTTCTCCTGCTTAGTTCATGGGGGCGAACTTTTGACACCTTTCACATCGGCGGATGTACTCCTCGGCATCTTTTTTCATAGTAGGCCAGTAATACCCAACTCGTACTACGCAATATACGAGTGCTCGATTGCCCGTGTGGGCACCACAATGGCCTTCGTGTACTTTCTCTAGTACTGTCATTATTTGATTGGGGCCTAGGCATTTTTCCAGGGGTCCTCCAAAGGTCCTCTTGTAGAGTTTGTCGTTTATTATGCAGTATCTTGCCGCCTGCATACTGAGCTTTTTTGCCTCCTTCTTGTCGGGCGGCAGGGTTCCATCCTGTAAATATGATAGAAATTGGTTGCGCCAATCCCAGGTTAAATGTAATGAGAGTACCTCTGTGTGATTGATTGCCGAGTGGAGGAGAGTGACGGTGCTCTCTTTATTTAAGCTTGTGGTAGCCGCAGCCAGCTTAGCCAGACTGTCTTCTTCGGCGTTATGCGCTCTAGGAACTTGTTCGAAGCGGCATTCGTCAAGCTGTATCATTGTCACACCTCCTTTTGGCGCGCCCGCTACCCGGGGGTAGAGGCGTAAGGGGAGTTTTTCCAATTTAAGTGACAATATTCGAAACGGGATTATTCTATTTATTTCAGAGTCGCCACTTGGAATAAATTAAAGTGTCCCAAGTCACCAATTTATTTAAGTCCCGAATCGAGGAAATTTCGACTTTCCAAATGAAGTCTGCGAACCAGAAATTCTAAGTAAGGAATTCTGTTGACCCGAGGGAAGGTGTTAGGCACCCCCGGATCCCATGGTTCTAGCACGGTCGCTTCAATTATTATAAATGGCTAAAAATTATCTGATTTTAATATGCTCATAAATTATATGCTCTAGTTAAACCTTAAAAACCGCTTATTAGTTTGAGACCATACCAAAAGAAAGACTAATTACAACATAGATTCAGACTTTCGACAGATAGATGAATATATAAAAGTATCCGGATTATTTATTCGAAACTATTCCGATTAAAACCATTGTAAAACTAAACTAAAAAAAAATCAATTTATTTAACAGGGTATCTCTTAAAATTATTTCCAATTAAAGAATCGTACCAAATGATGTGTTATTTCCTAGCTTTTGACTTATGACCGGGGATTGAATGAAAAGATGTGAACTAATGGAAAAATTGACCAAAATATACAAAATAGAATCAATTCGTCTTGGTTAATTATTTAGACGTGAGGTTGTCTACTTTGGATTTCGCTATCCTCAATCTGACATTAATTGACGAAATCGAAATTATATGATTAAAGTGACTAACATTGTTATCTAAAAGCATTGTCTAACTTATCTTGCTTGCTTAATTATAAATAGACCTCAAAAGAAGAAGAAAAATCAAAGTAAAAGAAAATTTGAAATGATTCCAAATATCTTATATTAATAGCTAAACTTTAACCGAACCAACATCTTGAACATGCTTAAACTACTTAACTTTAACAAATTACCTATGTAAAATATCAAAGGAAATCCTAATCCGAATTGGCTAGTTTTACTTACACAAATCCAATCGTATACGAGAAATATAGAAACTAATTGAGCATAAACGAAAACTGATATCTATTTTTATCAATGGTCCAAAATAATCTCAAGTTTACAAATACAAGCCTAGCAAGTTTTGTTTCAATCCATACCTGATGAAAGTAAGAGCTAAGTAAACATGCAAGACTAATGCACCCTCAATCTTCTAATGACTAAACTATACGATATCTATTTCTGGCTAACAGTTCTTAATTTAACAAAAACAAAAAGATCATTTATGCAATGACTTCAAACAAAGATTCAAAGTGGTCTTCCATTTCAATCATGGTACAATAATAGTCAAGCCCAAGAAAATGTGTACCTGGAGGTAGAATTGAACAAATAGAGGAGTTAGCAGCAAGAAGCAGTAGGAAGCAGTAACAGCTAACAGAAAACAGCAAATGAGAGTAATTTAAATCCACCGAATGTATGAACCAGTGATAAATAAAGGTGCCCAGAATTTTGCACCAACAGAGAAGACCAAATAATTTGCAACCAAAGAAATCCTAGCCAAACAAGATATCTAAACAAGATTGAAACCAGCAGCCTTAAAAGAAACCTTTAAACAAACTTGAACACTCGGATATGGGCCAGAGAAGAGGAAGAATTTCAGAATCTGCTTTTTTCAGTGTTTTAGAAATCCTAAGCTTAATGTGAAATCCTGGCAGAAAAGACAACAAAGAGAGCTTAGCTCTCTATTTTTTTCAGAAAAAGGAATGTATCTGTGTATGTCTCAATCTGTGTGTTTTTCTCTGTGTTTCTGATTTTCCCAGTGAGTATGTATATCTGTGAGTGTTTCTAGTGTTCTGCCAATGATGTATTTGTGAATGAGTGTCCCTAAAAACTGTTCTGCTAGTGTGTCTTCCTTCAAGACTCAAAACATCAACATATTTAATTATTCCAGATCTGTCCAGCATATATTATTCTCTCCTTTTTGCACTTTTCAGCTGTCTAAACATGGCTCTACCCTTTGAACAACCCTAAAGTGCAGAAACTATATGGGATACCTGCTGTCCAGCAAGTTCCACTACCTAAACATGTGCCTTGCACCCTCAAATTTCTATCCTAAGCTAAACAACTATATCCAATCAGTTTTTTTATTAACTAACAGCTAGTTAAACTCTATGATTCAACAGCTATAACCAATTCCAATCCTATTTGAAATCATAACAACTAAAAGCTTACAATCAAAACACGAATTTGAATCAAATTAGCAAAACTGAAATTCCGTCCCAATGTTCTAACAAACGAACCTACGAAACTAATCGACAAACATTCAGTTAACGATTACGACATGTACAATAGATAACAAACCAATCACGAAGACAGTGATTTCAAGAACTCTCGGCCAGAGTAGTCCAAAATGGAGGATTAGCTATTCGACGAAAATATCGAATCGAATTCCTATCTTATAACTATATCATTTACAACCATGAATCAGAAAACAAACAGGTCGACCAAATAAAAGGTCCCAAAAGAAGAGGAAAAAAAGAAATTGAAGATGTCCGAGGAAAATCAACAAACAAATGAAACTACGAAAACAATTAAACTAAATTGACTAGTATAAGTAAATAAAAATAGAAAAAGAAAAGAAATACCTTGAAACAGAAAATGGAGAACTCGGCGGCTTGAGGCTTTGGCACTCGGGGTCGAAAAGACTTTAATTGAAATGTTTTTTAAGTAAAAACAATCCAATTAAGGTCTATTAGACCCCAATTTCCTTTTGAATTCAAACGAAAATCCCTAATTTGGATTCTAGGGTTCTTGAAATCTTGATTTGGGGTTCGAATAGTTAGGGCTAGATTCGAACAAAAATAAAGTTGATTATGGTGAGAGGGAGGTCGGGGGAGTGTTCGGTGTAAGTCTTGGGTGTTTTGGGGTGATTTTGAAATTCCGGCGAATTTTCGATCGGATATTCGAAGAATACGGGAGTGATTCAAGACAAGTGGTTAAGGGATTCGTGTAGAGGGGGGTTAGGGGATTCTATGGTGTTAAAATGGGGCGGTTTGGAGCGCTGCCGCCAGCGGAAACGATTTCCGGCCGGCGGTTCATGGTGGTAGGAGGCGGCGGTGCTTTCTGAAAAATGAAAGGTGTAGTGGCGAATTAGGGTTTCGGTATATTAAAGTGATGGATTATCCTGGGCCGTTGGATCATAATAATTCGATGGCTGTGATTGAATCTTGTGTGAAACGACGTCGTTTTTGGGTTAAATGGGGGACTGGGTCGTTTGGGTATTGGGCAGACCGGGTCGGGGTGGTTTTTTGGACTGGACATTTTTGATTTGGGCGGGTAAAGGGTCTAAAAGAAAAGGCCCAATCCAATTTTGAACTCATTTATTTCTATTTTGCTTCTTTTCTTTTGTTTTCTTTTAAAAATAAAAACTAAAATTCTAAAAATCCTAAATTAACTTATAAAACAAAATTAACTTATCAAAAATACTAATTAACTTCTAATAATAATTTTCATATATAATTAAATAACAATTAAAATACAATTTGGACATTAAATTCGAAAAATGCAAAAAATACATATTTTTTTGTGATTTTTTCATTTTTTTTGTAAAAATAAACTTAACTACTCCTAATTGCAAAGTTAGATAAAACGTAAACACGACATACTATTTTTTTTATTAATTTAAACACACATAATCATGCATATACGAATACAAACAATTGCCAAAAATAAAACGAAAATTCACAAAAATACACCGTACAAATCTATATTATTTTTTTTTTGATTTCTTTGGGAGTAATTCTCATGTAAGGCAAAAATCACGTGCTCACAACTGCCCCTCTTTGCGCGTAAAATCGAAGAGTTTTCGTGCAAAGATAATGAGCAAATACGAGCGATTTTTGCCTGTTTTGAGCACTCCGTGTAAAGCATTTTAAAAAGATCGTGACCGAGCCTTTGCTTCGGGAGGCTTCCTACATATCCTGGGCTAAACAGGAATCAGGTCAATGTAGTTCGGGAAGTTTTGGTAGCTGGGACTACCGTGGACTGACACTTTGTTGTTACTGTTGCTATCGTTGCTGCATGTTGCTGCTTACTGCTTACTGATCTCCTTATTACACCAAAAGAAATTAAAGCTCTGAACTAGCTATGCTATCAAACTATGAGTTACAAGATTCCTATATATGATTCTTTTGAAAACTTGATCTTGAATCTTAGCTGATTTGCTGTAGACCTCGATCTGAATCTTGATGCTCAACAAGCTGTATGTGCTTTGTTTATTTCTGTAACATTGAGTGAAATGGAGTCGACGGAGCTTGTCACTTCAATCATCTTCTGAGCAATCCGCGCCTTTGTTTACTTCAACGTTTGAAATCTTTCTTTTGGTTCTTTTCTTCTTTTCTTCACTCTGGATTGATGTTCCATTTGGTAGGTTATCTCGATCCTTGCGTCTCGAGGTCAAACCTATTTAGACAACAAAACAAATAAACGAACGAAATTTTTCTGCCCCAGTTTTGCTAGGAAAATTTTGTGAGTTAGTTGTGACACAGAAAGTGATTAAAAAGGCTTCTTTAGGTAAGAAAATCACAGTTTCAACAAATAAACGTTCCACGGCTTCTTGGCCGGGGCTTTGAAGAAGAGTTTCACGGCTTTCTGGCCAGAATTCAAACAATGTCTAGCGGTTTTTTGGCCGCAAGCCCCTCGGTTTTTTTGGCCGGGGTAAAAAAAAATAAATGGCTCCGCAATTTTCTGACTGGGAGATCCTCGGTTTTCTGACCGGGGATAAAAGTTTCACGGCTTTCTGGCCGGAATTCAAACAATATCTAACGGTTTTTTGGCCGTCAGATCCTCGGTTTTTTGGCCGGGGTAAAAGTAAATGGCTCCGCAGTTTTCTGACTGGGAGATCCTCGGTTTTCCGACCGGGATAAAAATTTCACGGCTTTCTGGCCGGAATTCAAACAATATCTAACGGTTTTTTGGTCGTCAGATCCTCGGTTTTTTGGCCGGGGTAAAAGCAATGTCTCACGGCTTTCTGGCCGGAGAGACCCTCAGTTTTCTGACCGGGGTCCAAACGGATATTGGACTAACATGATTTGATTCTCTTTTTGGAGTTTTCATTTTCTTTTCTTTTATTCTTCCTTTTGGGCCTTCTTTTAGGCTTTCTTTTTAACCATCAACAAATGCATAAGATAAAGCTCTAAAAAAAACTTCCCTTTTTATGTGTTTTCCTTGTTCCAAAGCCATTTCAATGCTTGCGTACTTCACTTCTTTGAGTTGTACCTTCTTCTTGCATAATTAAACAGACCTGCTTTCAACAAAAAACATTTTATCAGTTGAAAAAAAGTGGTTGACTTTGTGGCCTTGATTATCTTCATTGCTTGATCGTTTTCCCATTTCCATTGAGAAGTTTGCTACCAATTGTCTTTGGGGTGACTTCCTTCAAACTGACCGGGTTCATTACCGGAATTCCACGAGGATTTTCCGTGCGGGTTCTATCTTTCGGCCTTATTCCGTCTTTTCTAAAACCTTGGCCTTTGATTTCTATTTCCTTTCTAAACTCCGTTTCTTTGGAAACAATCGATCATTACGATCTAATCGTGGATTGTATCAATACACAACTGAGGCTGTTTTTCTTTTCTTCTTTACCAGGCGGAGTCCTGTAAAACCGGTCCTGTCGCCTTCCTTTGTAAAGGGATTCAAAGAAAAAGAAATGAATAAAGGAAGGAAAAACGTATCAAAGATAGAGAAGTCCCTTTCGGGGGAAAAGAATGACTTATCTGAGGTATATGCTGACTTTAACCAACATGACATGCTTCTCGGACTAGACGCTTGATCGTCACAAACTCCCATTTTCTTATGAACCAAAACGGGTCTATGTTTCCGATCTAAGGAGCCGTGCCAGGACCTCTTGTGGTGAAACAACCTTTTCGGTTGATAGCGCCCTTTTGCGGGTTTTCGCCAATCGACCTCTCTCATTTCTCTTCTTACCATCGCCAGATAGCACTCTTTGCGAGTTTTTACCAACATGCTCTCTCATTTTGTATTTCTCTACTTCCATCGTCTTATGGTGCCCGAAGGTTTTCACCAATAAGACTCTCTCATTTTATTTCTTTTCGTTCCAGGAACTTCGGACCGCAACAATGATGTTTTCACAGCTTCCAATCGATCTTGAAGGACTTGTACTCGGTTTGTGTAACAAGAATTGTGGACAAAATTACAACTTTGGAATTATCTTGACGGATCTTAAACCGAACCAACAATATCATCTGCCCCGGTTTCATTTTTTGGGGAAACTGGGATTTTTGATTTGGTGTGACTGAACCTCAGGGAGTGGTTGCCTACGTATCCTTTCGGAATCAAGTCAGAACGTAGTTCAGGAACTTTGTTTTGTTTGTTTTGTTTGTTTTTTTTTTGATTTGGATTCCAAAGAGGGTAGCCAAAGAAAGGTAACCGGCTAAAAGTGTTTACAAAAGTGTTGGTAGTGTTCGGGTAGCGGGAATAAAAGCCTTCAATCATTTCGACTTGTGAGGACATCATTGAAGCAAATTCAGACATAATACCTTTTCACAACATCTGCATTAACAGTTGTTTCAGGATCTTTTCCTTCCATGTCTCCCAAGTATAACGCTCCTCTTGGCAGTATCTTCCAAATGATGTATGGTCCCTTCCAATTAGGAGCGAATTTTCCTTTCGCTTCTTGGTGATGTGGAAGAATGCGTCTTAAAACCAACCGACCTACTTCGAAATTTCTTGGTCGTACTTTCTTGTTGTAAGCACGAGCCATTCTTTGTTGGTACAGTTGTCCGTGACAGACTGCAGCCATTCATTTTTCATCGATCAAAGTTAATTGCTCCAAACGAGTCTTAACCCACTCGCTATCTTCAATCTCTACTTCAACGATCGTACGAAGTGAAGGAATTTCTACCTCTGCCGGTATCACAGCCTCGGTTCCATAGACTAGCAGGTATGGAGTTGCTCCTACCGATATGCGTACTGTAGTACGGTATCCCAGTAAGGCGAACGGTAATTGTTCATGCCATTGTCTAGAGCTTTGGATTGTCTTTCTCAAAATCTTCTTAATGTTTTTGTTCGTTGCTTCCACGGCACCATTTGCTTTGGGCCGATAAGGAGTGGAGTTCCTATGCGTTATTTTGAATTGCTCGCATATTTCTTCCATCAAACGACTATTCAAATTCGCAAGCATTGTCTGTGATGATAGTTGCAGGTATACCAAAACGACAGATAAGATTTGAGTGTACAAAATCCACCACAGCTTTCTTAGTGACCGATTTGAGAGTGACGGCTTCGACCCATTTTGTGAAGTAATCGATAGCCACCAGTATGAATCGGTGCCCATTCGAAGCTTTCGGCTCAATCGGGCCGATGACATCCATTCCCCAAGCGACAAATGGCCACGGCACTGACATAGGATGCAACTCAGTTGGAGGTGCGTGAATTAGATCTCCATGTACGTGACATTGATGGCATTTTCGGACAAAGCCGAAACAATCTTTCTCCATGGTCATCCAATAATAACCTGCTCGAAGGATTTTCTTGGCTAAGACATACCCATTCATATGAGGTCCGCATACTCCTGCATGTACTTCGTGCATGATTCTTCCTGCTTCTTCGGCATCTACACACCTTAAGAGGTTAAGATCCGGGGTTCTTTTATACATGACCTCGCCGCTCAAAAAGAAACCACCCGCATGTCGCCTAATGGTCCTCTTTTGATCTCCAGTAGCATGTTCTGGGTATTCTTGTGTTCTCAAAAATCTCCTGATATCGTAGTACCATGGCTTGACGCTTGGTCCCTCTTCGATTGCATTGCAATAACCGTGGCTTTCCCCGATTTGGATTTCCAAGGGATTGACATGGGCGTTGCCCGGATAAGGTAGCATTGAAGCTAAAGTGGCAAGTGCGTCAGCTAGTTCATTGTGACATCATGGGATATACCCGAACTCTATCGATGCAAATCGCTTGCCAAGAATATTCACGTGCTGTCGGTAAGGGAGGAGTTTAACGTCCCGAGTTTCCCATTCACCTTGAGATTGTTTGATAATTAGATCTGAATCTCCCATGATCAACAAATCTTCGACGCCCTGATCAATTGCCATGTTCATACCCATGATACAAGCTTCATACTCAACCGTATTGTTCGTGCAAAAGAAACGGAGCCTAGCCGTGGCTGGGTAATGCCGACCAGCAGGAGAGATCAAGATTTCCCCAATCCCTACACCTTTAGCGTTTACCACCCCATCGAAAAACATTTTCCAAGCATGACTGTCCTCTGCAACAACTTCTGTCGTATTTACCTCTTCATCAGGAAAGTAGGTATTCAATGGTTGATACTCCTCGTCGATTGGGTTCTCAGCCAAATGGTCTGCTAATTCTTGAGCTTTCATTGCCGTGCGAGTGACATAGACTATGTCAAACTCAGTGAGCAGGATTTGCCATTTGTCAATCTTCTGGTAGGCATCGGTTTCTGGAATATATACTTCAAAGGATCCAACCGAGTAATGAGGTGAGTCGTATGGGCTTGGAGGTAGTGTCTCAATTTCTGAGCGACCCAAGTTAAAGCACAACACGTTCTTTCCAGCAAAGTGTACTTGACCTCATAACTAGTGAACTTCTTGCTCAGGTAGTAAATCGCCTGCTCTTTCTTCTCCGTCGCATCACGTTGTCCGAGGACACAACCAAAAGAGTTTTCCAAGACTGTTAAATACAAGAAAAGAGGTCTCCCTGGCTCTGGCGGGACCAAGATAGGAGGGTTTGACAAATATTCTTTGATTTTGTCAAAAGCTTCTTGACATTCTGTTGTCCATTTGATTGCAGCGCCTTTCTTCAACAACTTGAATATGGGTTCACATGTGGAAGTCAACTGAGCGATGAACCTACTGATGTAGTTCAGTCGGCCTAGAAGACTCATTACATCTTTCTTTGTTCTGGGAGGAGGTAAATCCCGGATGGATTTTATCTTTGTGGGATCTAATTCAATACCTCTTCTACTGACTATGAAACCCAAAAGTTTAGCTGACGGGACTCCAAAAGCGCATTTGGCTGGATTCAACTTCAAATCGTACTTCCTCAACCTCTCAAAGAATTTCCTCAAGTCTCGCACATGATCGCCCTGAGTTCTGGATTTGATGATCACATCGTCCACATACACCTCTATTTCCTGATGCATCATGTCGTGGAAAATGGCAGTCATAGCTCTCATGTATGTTTCTCCCGCATTTTTCAAGCCAAATGGCATGACTCTGTAACAGTAAGTCCCCCAAGGTATGGTAAAAGCAGTCTTCTCAGCGTCCTCTTCATCCATCAACACTTGATGATATCCCGCGTAACAATCCACAAACGATTGTATCTCATGTTTGGCGCAGTTATCAACAAGGATGTGGATGTTTGGTAAAGGAAAGTTATCTTTAGGACTTGCTTTATTCAGATCTCGGTAGTCAACGCATACTCGAGTTTTTCCGTCCTTCTTTGGCACGGGCACAACATTAGCCAACCACGTGGTGTATTGTACCACTCGAATCACCCCTGTTTTCAACTGCTTAGTGATTTCTTCTTTGATTTTATCACTGATGTCAGTCTTGAACTTTCTTTGCTTCTGTTGCACTGGGCGACAGTCAGGGTAGATTGGTAATTTGTGCACCACTAGATCAGCTCCTAATCCTGGCATATCATCGTAAGATCAAGCAAACACGTCTTTAAATTCAAACAAGAGTTGGATTATTGCATCTCGTGTTTTCTCATCTGTGTGGATGCTTATCTTGGTCTCTCGGACTTCTTCATCACTTCCCAAATTAACCGGTTCGGTGTCATTCAAGTTTGGCTTAGGTTTATTCTCGAAATGTTCCAATTCTCGATTTATTTCCCTAAAAGCCTCGTCTTCATCAAATTCCGGTTCTTGGTTCATTATTTCCAGATTAGGTGGCGTGTTCGGATTTGAGCATGAGTTCCGCAAACATGTCATGTTATTTAAAGCCGCATTATTAGGACTGAAAAGGAAAAATAAATAACAAAATTAGAAAGAGTGCAAAATGATGAAATATTTATTTCATTTTCTTGGAATTTTCTGAAGACAAAATTACATTGAGAAAACCAAAAATACAAGAAAACAAAGAAAAACATCCAAGCTACGTCCTGAAGTAACTTGTGATGAAGGAAAAAATGACAGGACAAATCTACCAGAACTCCCGCCTGACTGGGAAGGGTGTGGCTTTCTAATTTTGCAATTTAGCTTCAGGGCCCACTTACAGTGCCTCAGCGGTGCTTGTTCCTTCTCCCGATTGCACCATATTAACATCATAGAGCATTTGTGTCATGGCCCCACATATTTCTTCAATCTCCTCCGATGTGAAGACCTCGTCTTCTTCTTCTTCACTGTACCTTGGTCGGACAAAAGTTTGGTACAGATGTGGCAATGGTTGCGGCAGAACCCATACTTTCTCCTTTCTCTTGTTGGCCCATCTCTCATCTTCAGGGGTTGGGCGAAAGCCTACCCCGAAGAACTTTTCAGCTACGGGTAAAGTTATCAGCTTCGGCACTCTCTGTAGGGACTTTCCCAAACCGTTTCCTGGCTGGAAGCCATGTTTAATCATTTCTTTTGCCACTATGATGGAGGCATTTGACAAAAAAGGTTGGGGGAGAGGTTCCCTTCTTCGTGTTGATCTGCCAACACAATCTCGAAAGCTTGATAGACAATGTGTTCGCTTCCCGCTTCTGCTTCTAAGTAGGGGATGGACGGATCTCGATAAAATGATTGCTCGTCTTCCCCGTGGACCACGGTCTCTTGTCCCTTGTGTTCGAATTTTAACATCTGATGGAGGGTAGAGGGCACAGCTCCGGCCGCATGAATCCATGGTCTCCCCAGAAGAAAGTTGTAGGAAGTGTCCATATCCAAAACTTGGAATGTCACTTCGAAGTCCACCGGGCCGATGGTCATAATTACATCAATCTCTCCGACATTATCTCTTTTCACACCGTCAAAATCTCGCACACATATGTTGTTAGGCCGAATCCTTTCAGCTCCGATTCCTATGCGGCCTAAAGTGGAAAGCGGGCATATGTCTACCCCCGAACCCCCATCAACCATGACCCTCTTCATATAGTAGCCTTCGCATTTGACAGTCAAATGCAAAGCTTTGTTGTGGGCGGCACCCTCCAAAGGCAAATCAGCTTTACTGAAAGAAATCTGATTGATCGCGAAGAATCTCTCTGTCATTCTTTCAAGTTGTTCGGATGAAGTCTCAATAGGCACGTATGCCTCATTCAAAGCTTTTAACAAAACCTTTTGATATTCAGTAGACTTCATTAGAAGGGATAACATCGACACCTGTTCTGGGCATTTGCGCAGTTGGTCTATCACCTCATAGTCAGGCATTTGCATCTTTTGAAAAAAGACCTCTGCCTCTTCAGCACTTACAGGTTTCTTTGATGGGAAATGCCTTTTTGTGGCGTTGTTTACCTCCTGCGTGTTTAAGTACTTCTGCCCCAGGACGCTCTCAGATGAATTTCCCGCAACCTCTTCCCCTTTGCGTGTAACAAGTGTTATTTGGTAGCTCCAGGGTACTGCGGACGGATCTGTCTTTGGTTTTTGTTGCACGCGTGCAATAACCACGAGTTCATCTGGTTTTCGGGCCACATAAGTTCCCTTTGGTACATACATTGATGTTTCCCTCTTTAAGTGGAACTTCTTGGGGGCACCTATTGACAATGGTTTTTCCACTCGACCTCGTGGGAGGTAAAGGACTCCACTCTTCTAAGACGATGCTTTCAATTCAATCGTCTTTTCAGATCTAGTCTCAAGAACTTCAAACCTTTTCCCCATTTTCTCTTGTTTCGGGGTAGCCTCAGGCTACTTCTCTATGTTGGCGATGGCGATTATTGCTTTTAAGGCTGGGTCAAATTCCTTGTCGTCACAAATCATCCCAATCACTGGCCCATTGTTATGGGCCGGTAATGGGTTGCTTGTCACATTTGGGATGTCTTCATCTGCGAAGACAATCCTCCCTTGATTGATCAATTCTTGCACTGCCTTCTTCAATGTCCAACAATTATCGGTACTGTGTCCTTCAACACCTGAATGATAGGCACAGTATATTCCCCTCTGGTAGGCAGGAGAGTCTGGATTCTGCCTGTTCTGCGGAACGGGCTGCAGGAGGTTTTCTTGCCTGAGTTTTGGGAAAAGAGTGGAATACGGCTCCCCAATCGGTGTAAAGCTCATTTTGGGTTGCTCACGGTGGCGGGCGTTATTTGGCCGGGGGTTATACTGGTTTGGGTAAGGAGGTTGGCTTCTCCGGAATGGATGTGGATTTCTGTTGGCTGGTGGCTGCGACCGTGCCAAAGGTTGAATGTTCATGACTGCATAGGGTGGAGGCGGAGGAGCATAGGCCATGCTGTGAGGTGGATAGTAATGCTGGGGGCCCTGTCGGAGAATACCTGCCTTGAGGTTCGATATCTCCTGTCTTCTACTGCCGCCATGGCAGTTTCCTCTTTCTTCTTGCTTCCGGGCATCCCTCCAGACCCGCCTTGGATGGCTTGGGAAGTTGCCCGAATGGCCGCTTGACTCAAAATTCGCCCTGTTTTCAAGCCGTTTTCTACCATTTCTCCGATCTTGATTGCTTCGGCGAAAGGTTTTCCCATCGCCGACATCATATTTTGAAAGTAGTCTGGCTCTTGAGCTTGGAGAAAAGTCGTGACCATTTCAATTTCGTCCATAGGGGGTTTTACCCTAGATGCTTGCTCTCGCCATTTGATGGCGTATTCTCTGAAGCTTTCCGAGGGCTTCTTCTTTAAGTTCGATAGAGAATTCCTGTCTGGCGCAATATCGATGTTGTATTGGAACTGTTTCACAAAATCTCTGGCCAGATCATCCCAGATGTACCATCGAGATATGTCTTGATCCATATACCATTCTGATGCTATTCCGACCAAACTTTCTCCGAAGTACGCCATCAACAATTCTTCCCTGCAGCCGGCGCCTCACAATTGATTGCAGTATTTCTTCAGATGAGCAATGGGGTCGCCATGCCCGTCATACTTTTCGAACTTCGGTTTCTTAAAACCTGATGGCAAGTGGACGTGCGGGAACATGCATAGATCAGCGTAAGATACACTTTTCTGTCCACTTAGACGTTGCATATTCTTCAGGCTTTGTTCCAAACTCCTCATTCTTTTTGCCATCTCATCCTGCTCGGGGGCCTTTGGATTTTGGCTTGGTAGAAACTCATATCGAGGTGGCTGAGGATATATATTGGCTGCAACCTGGGTATGGTCCCGTGTAAGCGGTGGTGCTGGGAATGTAAAGGATGCGGAGTCGAAGAAAAGAGCATGTGCGGTGGGATGCATTGTGACTGGAATCGGCAACTCAACCGACGTTCTTGCGGATGTATCATATGGTGTCACCCGAGGATGGGAGGTGGAGGGTGATTCAAAGAGGGTTGTAGCATTAGAATACCCAAACAGAGTAGGCGGGTAATTGATGGGGGTATTGGAAATTCCGCTTGATCTGAGAAGAATTTCAGGGAACCCAGGGATCAGACTCGGGGGCTCTTTCCCGTTGTTCCAATTGTCCAACATCTCGAGCATGCGGCAACGCAAAATTCTATTCTCCTCCAAAGCTGCCGACTCAGTAGCCGGGATGGTTGTCAATGAGCTTTCCTCTGAAACGGGAATGGTTGCTAAAGTCATTTATGAAGACATGTCGACACCCTTTTTTGACCTAGTGAAATAGGGATGAGTACTTTTAGGCTGCCGAACTTTTCCTTTGGACCTTGTGAAGTACGAATGTGGTGCCAGATTACCACAAAATCAACCACTTTTTACCAAAACCTGGAGTTTGGCAAACAAACGGTTAGTCTGAAACAACATAACAGATAAGTAATCTCACATTGGGTGTGATTCACTTATACAGGTGATGATTTTGCTACATGTATTCGTTTGCGATGCATCATTCCGGTTTGTATTTTCCTTCGCTTTCATCCTTTATCAATCTTTTTTTTTTAACTCCTCCCCCCCTTTATTTTTTATTTATTATTATTATTTTTTTTAGTGATGGTCGAATCTTATGTGGATTGCCTACGTATCATGTCCCCGCATGAATCAGACCGGGCATAGTTCGGAAACAATAGACATAAGATATGAATGAAATGTTCATGAATTTTATTTCAACAAACTTCAAACTTGAAACACTTGCAAAAGACAACAATGGAGGAAAACTTTTAAAAGGACAAAAAGACTCTAAAATAATAGACTCTTCTAAGCATGTTCCAACGCCTCGAATCTTTGTGCCCGGGGGGCGTTGTTTGGCCTTGCTGCAGTTCTTGGTGTAAGATCTTTCTGTATACTCCCCAATTCTGCCACGACTTGGTGGACACATTCCATGATTGAAGAGAAGAGGGCAGGCCGAGGTACTTGTTCGCAAGTCAAACACTTCATAGTGATGTGGTGCCCGATTTCATTGATCCTGGTCCTGATCATGTCTTTTTCTCTGAGCAGCTGACCTATGTGTCGGTTCTTTGCCCCTAAGACTTGAGCGTTGCCGGAGATATGGTCCAAGAGCCTATCTATTTGTCTTTCCATTCGTGCCATCAAGTTGTGGCAACGGTCTCTATCTGCTTTGGCATCCCGGACTTGCCTGAGAGTTCGCTCTCTAAGAGAGGCATTTGCTTTTCTTAAATCAATGATGATTGCATCATAATCTTTTTCTACTTGTTGTAGATGGAGCGCTTCTTGGTGGGCTACTCTCTTCCATTTTGTCCGGACTGCAACTAAAGCCACTTTTGCCTTCTCCAAGTCTTCTTGGTGTTCAAAGGCTTTCCTTTCCAAATCGTTTATCAACATCTCATCACTCCGACTTCTCCTTGACCTTTCTGCGGCCAATTGCATCTCTTGAATTTGAGTTCGGAGTGCTTCTCTTTCCCGCTCCCAACCGACCCTTTCCCGATCAAAATTAGCATGTTGTATATCCATGGCAGCTTCCAAAATTCCCTTGTCTTCTTTTAAAGTGTTAATGCAAGATTGGAAATCTTGCGCTGTCTCATGCTTAGCCTCCCTTACTCTGGCTTCTACCTCTTTCTCCCAATCTACGGCATACTTTACTGACCTTTCTGACCTTTGCTCTGGCATTGATTGGTTGTGGAACCATTCAAGATATGCGAGACTCACTTCTCCCCGTTCTCGATCGGCAACCATTTCGTCGATGTCGGAGAGTCGACTACCGAACCATACCTTTTGTGCATAAGTCTCACTCGGGGTCTCCTCCGTCACGAATTCCCATGTAAACGATCGCATATCCTCAATTGGGGGCCTTTTCTGTTCTCTACCCAACTGCCGCATGACACGTAGCGGGGCATATGGTTGGAAACCCCTGAAGCCCATTAGTATATAGAATGGGCGGTATGTCGACATATGCATGATTTTGGCGGAAGGGAACCAATAATAATTCCAGGTAAGTCGATCTGCTCTCAAAGAGTTGAGAAGTTCTTGCCAAGTCCTCAAATTTTCTAGAAGGTTACAACGGGCGGCTCTGTTTGTATGACAACGAATATAATTCAACCAATCCGCGTTGAAGTCTATCACAATTGGGTGATGATATAGATGTTCTACAAACCACATTTGTAATAAGATATTGCAACCTTCAAAATAATCTTGTCCTTCTTGGCACCGAGTTAAGGCCCGGAAGATGTCTCCTAGGATCATCGGAAGAACAGTGTGTTCCTTGTTACTCTGTAGATATGAGACCACCGCAGCCAAACGGATTCTGATGCGTCCGCCACGTTCGGGAAAAACCATGGTTCCCAAAAAAGCGATCATAAAGGCATAAATCCTTAAGTCTCCCCAGGCGTCATAATTCAACTGGTTGACAAATTCAGTGTTTGAGAATTTCGCGAACCCATTCTTATCACCAAATCTGTCATAGAGATAATCCAGTGGCACACAACCGTTCTCCAAACAACCCATGGGAACCCGCCGGAGACATAACTTGTTCAAGAAATTATTTACACCCATCTGCCTAGGAGCTGCAGGTCTCATCTTGTGCAAATCTGTTCCGAGTCCTGTGAGTCCGCCCAATTCTTCCAAAGTGGGTGTCATTTCGCAATCCCGAAATCTGAACACATTGCTTGTTGAGTCCTAAAAACTCACTAAAGCTCTGATCACATTTTAGTCCGGTTTTATCATCATGATGTCCGGAAGAAACTTGAGGTGCTTGTGAACTTGATTTCTTTCCCAAGCCGAAAAACTAGTCCACCATTTACAGAGCCGATCCGGAGTCTTGTCCTGGACCATGAACTTGGGTGGCATTTCGTCTCTTGCCCTTTTCTGGCCGATTAGTTGCGAGGAAGTCATGCTGATCCTACAAAAGATAAAAATGAACTTAAGATTTTTTTTCAAATTTTTATTTATTTTTTATTATGTATAAAAAAACAAATCTTGTTAATACGGCCTTTCAGCACTTGAAGAAGATTTGAAGGCTGTATAACAGGATACCAGTGTGATGTCTACATTCCATTTTGCGAAATTAGTCCTCCGGCGCCCCTTTTGAGGCGTTTGGCTATTTTTGCAAAATTTCCTAACTCTCAACTAAAACAAAAAATCTTAATTCTAATATTTTATTATTATTTTTTTCTTTTTTTTTAAAAAAAAATCAGTATTAGTTGAGTCCGATATGGGTTGCCTATGTATCTCATGTTTGGTGAGAATCAAACTTGCGTAGTTCGAAAATAAAAGAACTAAATCATTTTAAGAGAAAAAAACAAACTATTTTTAAACAGCATTTCTAAAACAAATTATTTTCAAAGGAACTAAGAAAATTTATTTGGAATTTTTGCATTTTTCAAAATTATTTTCAAAGAAACTAAACTATTTTTCGTAAAATTAAGAAAATTTGTTTGGAATTTTTTTTTTTGCATTTTTTAAAATTTATTTTCAAAGAACTAACTATTTTCGTAAAATTAAGAAAATTTATTTGGAATTTTTTTTTTTTGCATTTTTTCAAAATTTATTTTCAAAGAACTAACTATTTTGACTCTATACCTTGACGTTTTGCACTTCTTTCCCCTCTTTTTAACAAACCGGTCGGCATGTAAGATCGGAACAAATAAATGCACACAGAGAGATGCAACAAGTTGGTCCTTTGTTTCAGGTACACCTGTCCTAGACAGGCCCAACCCCTGTGTTGAGCCTCCCAAGTCAAATATGCACATGATGCAAATAAACGTTCCTATCGGGGATCCGGCATAAGGCTTTGTTATTCTAAGTCATCGTCCTATTGGAAAAGTGTCTAGACTGGCTTTAACTCGAGCGGACAACTCGAGCCGAAGAGGGTCAGTGCACCGATAGCATGGCTTTCCGGCTTAATTGACAAACTCTCCGCCTAAACATGTGTGACTATAAAATCCTTCACCGGGTGCCAAGCACCACGGCTATCTTGAGAAAAACGGGCTATGTCCAACAAATGCCCGGTATTATATTTCAAAAGACTCAGAAGAAAAAAAACGGGTATCGTCACAATTTATATACAATTCACAAAATATCAAAGCGGTAAAGCAACATTTAGCATATCAAATATAAACATGTAATAAAATCGGATAATAAATAAGCCAAATAAAATAACTATTCAAAGCTCGAATTCTTAAACCCTAAACCAGTGGTTCTGGGTTTGTTTTCCCCAGCAGAGTCGCCAGAGCTGTCACACCTCCTTTTGGCGCGCCCGCTACCCGGGGGTAGAGGCGTAAGGGGAGTTTTTCCAATTTAAGTGACAATATTCGAAACGGGATTATTCTATTTATTTCAGAGTCGCCACTTGGAATAAATTAAAGTGTCCCAAGTCACCAATTTATTTAAGTCCCGAATCGAGGAAATTTTGACTTTCCAAATAAAGTCTGCGAACCAGAAATTCTAAGTAAGGAATTCTGTTGACCCGAGGGAAGGTGTTAGGCACCCCCGGATCCCATGGTTCTAGCACGGTCGCTTCAATTATTATAAATGACTAAAAATTATCTGATTTTAATATGCTCATAAATTATATGCTCTAGTTAAACCTTAAAAACCGCTTATTAGTTTGAGACCATACCAAAAGAAAGACTAATTACAACATAGATTCAGACTTTCGACAGATAGATGAATATATAAAAGTATCCGGATTATTTTATTCGAAACTATTCTGATTAAAACTATTGTAAAACTAAACTAAAAAAAAATCAATTTATTTAACAGGGTATCTCTTAAAATGATTTCCAATTAAAGAATCGTACCAAATGATGTGTTATTTCCTAGCTTTTGACTTATGGCCGGGGATTGAATGAAAAGATGTGAACTAATGGGAAAATTGACCAAAATATACGAAATAGAATTAATTCGTCTTGGTTAATTATTTAGACGCGAGGTTGTCTACTTTGGATTTCGCTATCCTCAATCTGACATTAATTGACGAAATCGAAATTATATGATTAAAGTGACTAACATTGTTATCTAAAAGCATTGTCTAACTTATCTTGCTTGCTTAATTATAAATAGACCTCAAAAGAAGAAGAAAAATCAAAGTAAAAGAAAATTTGAAATGATTCCAAACATCTTATATTAATAGCTAAACTTTAACCGAACCAACATCTTGAACATGCTTAAACTACTTAACTTTAACAAATTACCTATGTAAAATATCAAACGGAATCCTAATCCGAATTGGCTAGTTTTACTTACACAAATCCAATCGTATACTAGAAATATAGAAACTAATTGAGCATAAACGAAAACTGATATCTATTTTTATCAATGGTCCAAAATAATCCCAAGTTTACAAATACAAGCCTAGCAAGTCTTATTTCAATCCATACCTGATGAAAGTAAGAGCTAAGTAAACATGCAAGACTAATGCACCCTCAATCTTCTAATGACTAAACTATACGATATCTATTTCTGGCTAACAGTTCTTAATTTAGAAAAAACAAAAAGATCATTTATGCAATGGCTTCAAACAAAGATTCAAAGTGGTCTTCCATTTCAATCATGGTACAAGAATAGTCAAGCCCAAGAAAATGTGTATCTGGAGGTAGAATTGAACAAATGGAGGAGTTAGCAGCAAGAAGCAGTAGGCAGCAGTAACAGCTAACAGAAAACAACAAATGAGAGTGATTTAAATCCATCGAATGTATGAACCAGTGACAAATAAAGGTGCCCAGAATTTTGCACCAACAGAGAAGACCAAATAATTTGCAACCAAAGAAATCCTAGCCAAACAAGATATCCAAACAAGATTGAAACCAACAGCCTTAAAAGAAACCTTCAAACAAACTTGAACACTCGGATATGGGCCAGAGAAGAGGAAGAATTTCAGAATCTGCTTTTTTCAATTTTTTAGAAATCCTAAGCTTAATGTGAAATCCTGGCAGTAAAGACAACAAAGAGAGCTTAGCTCTCTGTTTTTTTCAGAAAAAGGAATGTATCTGTGTATGTCTCAATCTGTGTGTTTTTCTCTGTGTTGCTGATTTTCCCAGTGAGTATGTATATCTGTGAGTGTTTCTAGTGTTCTGCCAATGATGTATTTGTGAATGAGTGTCCCTAAAAATTGTTCTGCTAGTGTGTCTTATAGCCTTCAAGACTCTAAACATCAACATATTTAATTATTCCAGATCTGTCCAGCACATATTATTCTCTCCTTTTTGCACTTTTCAGCTGTCTAAACATGGCTCTACCCTTTAAACAACCCTAAAGTGCAGAAACTATATGGGATACCTGCTGTCCAGCAGGTTCCACTGCCTAAACATGTGCCTTGCACCCTCAAATTTCTATCCTAAGCTAAACAACTATATCCAATCAGTTTTTTATTAACTAACAAGCTAGTTAAACTCTATGATTCAACAGCCATAACCAATTCCAGTCCTATTTGAAATCATAACAACTAAAAGCTTACAATCCAAACACGAATTTGAATCAAATTAGAAAAACTGAAATTCTGTCCCAATGTTCTGACAAACGAACCTACGAAACTAATCGACAAACATTCAGTTAACGATTACGACATGTACAATAGATAACAAACCAATCGCGAAGACAGTGATTTCAAGAACTCTCGGCCAGAGAAGTCCAAAATGGAGGATTAGCTATTCGACGAAAATATCGAATCGAATTCCTATCTTATAACTATATCATTTACAACCATGAATCAGAAAACAAACAGGTCGACCAAATAAAAGGTCCCAAAAGAAGAGGAAAAAAAAGAAATTGAAGATGTCCGAGCAAAATCAATAAACAAATGAAACTACGAAAACAATTAAACTAAATTGACTAGTATAAGCAAATAAAAATAGAAAAAGAAAAGAAATACCTTGAAACAGAAAATGGAGAACTCGGCGGCTTGAGGCTTTGGCACTCGGGGTCGAAAAGACTTTAATTGAAATGTTTTTTAAGTAAAAACAATCCAATTAAGGTCTATTAGACCCCAATTTCCTTTTGAATTCAAACGAAAATCCCTAATTCGGATTCTAGGGTTCATGAAATCTTGATTTGGGGTTCGAACAGTTAGGGCTAGATTCGAACAAAAATAAAGTTGATTGCGGTGAGAGGGAGGTCGGGGGAGTGTTCGGTGTAAGTCTTGGGTGTTTTGGGGTGATTTTCAAATTCCGGCAAATTTTCGATCGGATATTCGAAGAATTCGGGAGTGATTCGAGACAAGTGGTTAAGGGATTCGTGTAGAGGGGGGTTAGGGGATTCTATGATGTTAAAATGGGGCGGTTTGGAGCGCGGCCGCCGGCGGAAACGATTTTCGACCGGCGGTTCATGGTGGTAGGAGGCGGCGGTGCTTTCTGAAAAATGAAAGGTGTAGTGGCGAATTAGGGTTTAGGTATATTAAAGTGATGGATTATCCTGGGCCGTTGGATCATAATAATTCGATGGCTGTGATTGAATCCTGTGTGAAACGACGTCGTTTTTGGGTTAAATGGGGGACTGGGTCGTTTGGGTATTGGGCAGACCGGGTCGGGGTGGTTTTTTGGACTGGACATTTTTTATTTGTGCGGGTAAAGGGTCTAAAAGAAAAGGCCCAATCCAATTTTGAACTCATTTATTTCTTCTTTTCTTTTGTTTTCTTTTAAAAATAAAAACTAAAATTCTAAAAATCCTAAATTAATTTATAAAACAAAATTAACTTATCAAAAATACTAATTAACTTCTAATAATAATTTTCATATATAATTAAATAACAATTAAAATACAATTTGGACATTAAATTCTAAAAATGCAAAAATACATATTTTTTGTGATTTTTTCATTTTTTGTAAAAATAAACTTAACTACTCCTAATTGCAAGTTAGATAAAACGTAAACACGACATACTATTTTTTTTATTAGTTTAAACACACATAATCACACATATACGAATACAAACAATTGCCAAAAATAAAACGAAAATTCACAAAAATACACTGTACAAATCTATATTATTTGTTTTTGGATATCTTTGGGAGTAATTCTCATGTAAGGCAAAAATCACGTGCTCACAATCATCAACCTGTGGATTTATTTCTAATACTTCTGCAACCTTTGTTCCTTGATCTGGTAAGTCCCATTGACCTGATTTACCACGAGTTGAGAGTCGCAGTGTAAAATGAGCTGGCGGGTCACATATCTGATGGCTAATTCTATACGTGCAATAACGGCATCGTATTCTACTTCGTTGTTAGTCATCTCGGGGCATCGTATGGAATGGCGAAGTATTTCACCCGTGGGGACTTGGAGGATGAGTCCCAGTCCTGATCCCGATGCATTAGCTGCCCCATTTGTGTAGAGGGTCCAGAGGTCGGTATTTGGGGCGTAATGCAGGGCCCCTTTTCTGCCTCCGATAATATTTTTGCGCTGAAGTCAACCACGAAGTCGGCGAGGACTTGTGATTTGATGGTTGTTCTAAGGATATATGTGATATCATGCTTGCTAAGCTCTATGGCCCATTTGGCAAGCTGGCCCGATAGCTCGGGCTTGTGTAGGATGCTCCTCAAGGGGAACGTGGTCACTACCTTAATGGGGTGTCATTGGAAATAGGGTCTCAGCTTCCTTGAAACAGTGACCAGTGCTAGAGCCAATTTTTCAAGGTGTGGATATTGTATCTCGGCGTCCACTAAGGTTTTGATAATGTAATAGATAGGTGATTGCGTACCTTTTATTTTGCGAACCAACACAGCGCTGATAGCGACTTGCGATACAGCCATATATGTCAGTAAGGGTTCACTTGTTTCTGCTTTTGACAGTAGTGGTGGCGATGACAGATACGTTTTCAGCTCTTGCAAGGCTTTGACACATTCTTTGTTCCATTGGAATCCGTTGTCTTTTCTTAGGACGTTGAAGAATTTGTGACATCTGTCTGAGGATCGCGAGATGAATCAGGAGAGGGCAGCTATCCGACCTGTCAATTTCTGGACATGTTTTTTGCTATTTAGCACTTCGGGTATCGAAGCGATCTCTTTGATTTGGTCAGGGTTGACTTCGATACCTCTTTGGGATACGAGAAATCCTAAAAACATTCCTGACACCACGCCAAAGGCGCATTTCTCGGGATTCAGTTTCATCCCATAGTTTTTTAGTATTTCGAAGGCCTCTTGCAAGTGGTTGATGTGATCTTCCTTTTTAGCGGACATCACTAGTATGTCGTCGATATAAACTTCCATGATTTTGCCGAGCTGTTCTTTGAACATTTTGGTGACTAGTTTTTGATACGTGGCCCCTACGTTTTTGAGCCCAAAGGGCATCACTCTGTAACAATAGGTCCCCTGGTGTGTGATGAACGTGGTTTTATCTTGATCTTCTTCAGCCATTATGATTTGATTATAACCAGAATATGCATCCAAAAAACTTAGCAGTTCATGTCCGGCGGTGGCGTCGATCAGCTGGCCGATGTGTGGGAAGGGAAAGGAGTCCTTAGGGCACGCCTTGTTCAGGTCGGTAAATTCCACGCATATTCTTCACTTCCCGTTCTTCTTTTTAACCATCACTACATTGGCGACCCACTGTGGGTATTTTGACTCTCTGATAGAACCGTTGGCGAGTAATTTGTCTACTTCTTCACGAACTGCCTCATTAATTGCAGCGTTGAATTTTCTTCTGATTTGTCGCATCGACGGATGTAGTGGTCGACATTTAGTTTATGGGTAGCGATATCTGGTGAAATCCCTAGCATATCTGTATGGGAAAAGGCGAACAGGTCTGTATGATTAGTTAAAAATTTACAATACTTACTTGGATTGGCGAGCCTATGGCCGATGTAGGCCCTCTTTTCGGGGTTGCGTCTATCCATCTGGATCGGATCGAGGTCTTCGCTCGTCGCTTTGTAGGCCTCCACAATGTCTGGATCCCTGATGGTGTCGGTCATCGGGTCAATTTTAGTCCCCGACATGGCTAATTGCTATGCTTCCGCGCTTGCTCCTCTTAGCTGTCGGGTGTGGGCACAATCCTGTGTTATCTTGTAATACTCTTGCGCAGTGCACGACTCCCCTTTGATGTTGAATATCCCCCATGAGGTAGGGAACTTGACCACCTGGTACAAACTTGAGGGGGCTACTCGCATGACATGTATCCATGAGCACCCAATGATGATATTGTATGTCGTTTCCTGGTCCATCACGTGAAAGGTTGTTTCCAATGTGACTACTCCAGCGAGGACGGGCAAAATCACTTTTCTGAATGTACGTTCCACTACATTGTTAAAACCGATTAGTGTTATGCAATAGGGTATTATCCTATCCTCGAGTCCCATGTGTGAAAGGACTCTCGAATGGATGATGCAGGCGCCACTTCCGTCATCGATCATGACTCTCCTGACGTCCGTATCAACAATACATAAAGTAATAACTAAAGCATCGTAATGGGGAAAGCACAAACCGTCGGCATCAGACTTATCGAAGGTAATACTTCCTTCGAAGTCATCATACCGTTCATGGGAGATAGTCCATTTCAGCCTGTGCGTGTTGGCGAATTTGACATGGTTGATAGCAACATCAGTTCCGTCTCCGACGATTATGTTTAATGTCTATGTCGGGGAAGGTGGCTTTGGTGGTCCGCGGGATTGTTCTCGCCCGTGTGCGAAGTTGGCTTTTCCTTTATTGCTAAGCAGCTCTTTTAAATATCCCTGGTTTAACATTCTGACGACTTCCTGTCGCAGGCCTATGCAATCTTCGGTCTTGTGTCCTCGCTCTTAGTGGAATTCACACAGGACGTTTGATTTCCTTGTGGCGGGGTCTGACTTCATTTTCTGAGGCCACTGTACCTTGGTGCCAAGCTTTTCCAGCGTGTACACTATCTCTGAAGGAGAGGCACAAAAGTTATGTGATGAAAGCAAAGGGGGCGTGCCTCTTTCGCTTCTGAGCGGGACGAGATGTCGTTGTAGTGCGTCTACATGTCGAGGAGGCGTATGGGGAGATCTCATGTATGGCTGATGTCGTTCCTTATTGGGGCGAGGGGGATGTTCTCGGCGTGCTTCATGACGTCGTCTTTCCTTATATCTGATTGTATGGTTGTCAGCCGTTGGGTCGGCCCGTTGAGATTGTCTTTGTTCGCTCGTATCTCGGCGTAGTAGGCGTTGTGGATCTCATCCCATGTTGTGGGAGGAAACTTCATGAGATGGTTCAACAACTTCTTGGTTGCTCTGGAGCCATCCCTGTTGAGTCCGTTCTGGAAGGCAACGATCGCCATGCCTTCCGACACGTTTGGCAGACTCATCCTCACCCTATTGAATCCAGTGAGGAAGTCCCTGAGGCCCTCACCTGTGGTTTGTCTAATGGTGAAGATATCGTTCACCCTTACTTCCACCTTCGTTGCGCCAGCATGCGCGGTGACGAACTTGTCTGCCATTTCTTTGAAGGTTGAAATTGCTTTGGCAGGCAGTTGGGAGTACCGTGTTAGGGCTCCTCCGGTCAGCGCCTCGCCGAACTTCTTCAATAGAACAGATGGTACTTGCTCTTTTGATAGCTCATTACCTTTCATAGCGGTAAGGTAATGGATGAGGTGATCCTCAGGATCGGTGGTTCCATCATACACCCTCAAGTAAGGGAACATCTTGAAAGTCTTTGGGAGGAGTAGGGGGCGGCTTCCTCGGAGTATGGTTGTTCCACGAACCTTCCCACGTCGTGTTTTAGTAGTAGTTTGGGTGCTTCGGGAATCTTGTCGACCCTATCCTGGTGCTCATTCATTTGGTCGCGGGGAGCCTTCTTTTCGCTCTCCATTTCTTCCATTTTCTCAGGATGGATGCCAGCGTGTCGTCATGGATTTGTGTTTCGATGGATTGGTTGTTTGTTCGCGCTTCTCCTTGTTCGTCCGCTGTAGTAGCGGTACTGTCACGACCCCAAACCCCGGTCGTGATGGCGCCCAACACATTGCTAGGCAAGCCCGACCATCTTATCCAATTACCAGCCAAGTATAATAAATACTGATTAATCGGCGTGATTAGCCTGTTTTCATAACAAATCAAGAAGTGTAGAACTGAAATACAAGAACACAGTCCCAACCAAATCGTGGCGTCACAAGTCCGAGCCTCTACAAATGAGATCTACTATAAAATCAAGTCTAACCAGAATGGAGACAACAAAATGATAAAAAGAAAGAGGTCAGGTACTGCGGACGTTGGCAGCTACCTCGAAGTCTCCACAGAATGAGGATAATAAAGCAGTTGCAATATCTCAACTGCTCTCGGGCACCTGTGGATCTGCACAAAAAGTGCAGGGGAGTGGGGTGAGTATATTTCAACTCAGTGAGTAACAATAATAAACAATAACTGAGAATAAGAACTCCAGTACTATCACTAAACAGTTCTAAGGCAACCGTCACAGGTTCGTCATCACTCTAGTAAGTACTCTGATCTCCAGTCCATATCTATCTCTACAAGATCCCACACTGATCAAACCCTCACTCGTACCCCTACGGTGTACAGCCATCTCAATATATGAAGACACATACGTATGTCTATAATGTATAAGTATTTAAGTAGGTAATGGTATATGAATAAGTATAATGCTGTGGCGTGCAGCCCGCTCCAATACATATACCGCTGTGGCGCGCAGCCCGCTCCATTTAACGTCGACATCGCTCACTGGGGGTGTATACGTACTTCGGAGGGGCTCCCTAGGCCCAAGCACTATGATGCTGCGGCGTGCAGCCCGATCCACACATGTATTACTTCGGCGTGCAGCCCGATCCAATATATATATGTATATATATTTATACTGTTGCGGCGCGCAGCCCAATCCTATAATATACACCAGCGCTCACTGAGAATGTGTGCAGACTCAGACTTCGAAGGGGCTCCTACAGCCCAAGCGCAATAATATTGCGGCGTGTAGTCCGTCCCACATGTATATTACATGTATATTACTGTGGCGTGCAGTCCGATCCAATATATATACTGCTGCGACGTGCAGCCCGATCTAATGTATATACTGCTGCGGCGTACAGCCCGATCCAATATAGGTATATATATAATACCTCATAATGGGTCCTCGACCCTATCCCAGTTAGTATATGCTTGGCCTCTCAGGCACAATATAATATATATCAGTGGGTCCTCGACCCTAACTCAGTCAATATAGACCCGGCCTCTCAAGCTCACTCAGCTAGAATACAGAATTCCACCCTAGATAGTATCTTTCAATTGGTGTAGACTTGGCCTTTCAGACCCACTCAGCTAGAACAGGGAATTCCACCCTAGATATCTCTCTCAATGTACACATCTAGTACAGGCTCATATTATGCTATACAGCTAGAGCTACGGCTGAGTGTATGTTTCTAACACGATATAAGGGTCACCTAGCTCTATAGGTTCCCTAATGCTCTACAGATCAACACAAGGCCCCAAACATGGCTATCAGCCCAATTGCACAGTTATAATCTCATTAACAGTCATACAACACAGTCTACTATAAGCCGGGAAGGACCAAGTCCAAGTCCCCCTAATCACAATGTCACCACGCCCATCATAGAACGCGTGTCTCATCTCAATATAGCACTGTGAAGTGCTAGTACGGGGTTTCAAACCCTCAGTACATTGTTTACTACTACCACTCACCTCGAACCGGTAGAGCTTCATGCCCGCGACGCCTTAGCTCCTCGAACCGGCATCCACGCACATCAAAACTAGCCAAAATCAGTACAAATATATCAAAATAGGCTAATGGAACATAACCCAATCGAAAGAACTCGAAAAATATCAAAAATCACGAAATTGGCAAAACCCGAGCCCCGGGCCCACATCTCAAAAAATTTCGAAATTTATATTTCCGGAATCCTCGTCTCGGCACGAGTCCGTGCATACCAAATTCACAAAAATTGGAGTTCATTTGTCCCCTTAAATCACTATTTCTATCCAAGAGGGTTTTCTACTCTTTTCAACAAAAATTCTCAAATTAAACACTAAAACTTGCAATAGATTCGAGTTATACCACCAAAATTGAGTTAAGAACACTTACCACGTTGTTCTCTCCAAAAATCCCACGAAAAATTGCCCTATCCGAGCTCCAAATCGTCAAAAATAGCAATATATTTTCGGAACTCAAATATATTCTGTCCGGCACTATTCACGGACACTGTTCATGTACACTGTTCACGGACACTGTTCATGGACACTATTCACATCAGATTTTTCTGCATTTCTGCCCATTTTCTAAGTCCGTAATTATTCCGAGACACCTCCGAAACAGTCCCGAGCCCTCGGGGCTCCAAACCAAATATGCACATTGACTCTAAAACATCACACGAACTCGCTCGAGTGATCAAATCGCCGAAATAACATCAAAATCATCAATTTTCATCAAATCAAGGCCTAAGTTTCCAAAAACTTCCAAAAATACACTTTCGATCAAAAACCCGACCAAACGATGTCCGAATGACCTGAAAATTTGCGGACATATCCAAAATCACCTAACGAAGCTACTGCAACTGTCAGAATTCCATTCCGACTCCCGGATCAAAATACCACCCATCGATCAGATTTCGCCAAAATTCTAACTTCGCCAAAATAGGCTAACTTCTTCACCGGACCTCCAAAATTACTTCCAATTGCGCTTCTAAGTCTTAAATCATCCCCCGAAACTAACCGAATCATCGGAATTCAGTTCCAAGCCTTCTAGCTCATAAGTCAATATTGGGTTGACTTTTCCAACTTAAGCTTTCCTTAAAGAGATTAATTGTCACTTTCCCTACCAAAATCGATCCGAATTGACTCAAAGTTTGCACACAAGTCACATTCGACATTACGGACTTGTACCAACTTTTGGAATCGCATTCTGACCCCGATATCAAAGTTTTCACTTACGGTCGAATTTTCTCAAAAACCTTCAAATTCCTATATTTAGCCAAATGACTTCAAAATGACCTCCTGACATCCGAATTCACTTCCGATCGCTTTCCCAACTCCAAAATCACCATACGGATCTATTCCCAGACTCGGAATCCCAAATGGACATCTATAACTCTAAAATGCGTTCCAACCCAAATTTATGAAATTTTTCTAAAATACTAACTTCCACCATATACGCCGAAATACTCACGGGTTATCAAAAACCAAATCCGGACATACGCCCTAGTTCAAAATCATCATACGAGCATGCTGGAACTTTTAGATCCCAATTCCGAGGTTATTTACTCAAATTTCCAATCCTAGTTCATTTCTTCAACTTTAAGCTTTCAAAATGAGAATTTCCATTTAGATTTGACTCCAAACTTCCTGAATTTTAGTTCTGACCGTACATACAAGTCAATATACCTGAGATAAAGTTTTTCATGGCCTCAATGTGCTGAATGACGCGTCGGGACTCAAAACGATCGGTCGGGTCGTTACAATCTCCCCCACTTAAACATACGTTCGTCCTCGAACGTGCCGAGAACTACAATGATGTAGTCTCAAATAACTTGTTTAACACATCATGCACCTTCCCGTGCTACCACTACTTAGTTGAGCATATTAGCTATATAATTTTGTAGATATAATTCTTTATTCAAGCGAATAAGCCATTAGGCCAAATTCCAACACCCTGAATTTCCTGCCAAGTCTGTTTCTATCATTCGACCACCATATCAATCTCCACACGTTGTACCCAAACATTAATGCATAACTTTGTTGAATTTACACTTCGCATAACTTTACTCATATGACCACAATAACATTCTTTATTACTACAGTTGCCTACAATACCCAAATACCGATGGAAACCTCTTATTAGTTGAAGTCTTATTCCAATACTTTCATATACTGCCAACGATAAATAAAACACGGGCTAAACCGTAACAATTCCTCAGATCCACCATTTATGAAGCCATTTCTCTTTTGACTGATATTACAACGAATTTTGGAGCCAAACCTCGATATTACCTTTCTATCTAGCCGAAATCATGTATGTTCGCACTCATTAATGACTCCAACGATCATTTCGATTATAACACACCACAGTGGTAATATGACACCTCCTCATCGGCCTAAGCCACGACGAGCAAAACACAGGCTCCAATAAGAAATGATCTAAACACACTCGAATCATGACAACAGACTCACATAAAGAGCTATAATTCAAATTCTTCAATACCATCACAACACATAACTGAGATCTCGTCTCACATCATAGAATTAGAGTACCTGAATCCTCCTCGAAAGGTCATAAAATCATGTGGCCTTGCCACAACTCATGATTCTATCCAAACACTATTACTCATGGAGCACCTCAAGTCGCAATGCTCAAAACGGTCAGCCACACACATATTTTGGTCTGAACTCAAGCAATCAATCACACACGCGATGATACATTTAGTATATGCTATCGAATCCTATATGGGCACAACCGATGTGCTATTCCCCGAGCGATATCCAATACGGACTACTCCTCAGAAGAGAGGAAGTATTGTACACAAGGTACATATAGGAAGCTATATTTCCCACATCACACTGTTGCGGCGTGCAACCGGTTCCAATAACATACCCGTGGCGGTGTGCCACCCGATCCAGATACCATACCTGTGGCGGCGTGCCACCCGATCCTGATACCATACATGTAGCGGCGTGCCACCCGATCCAAATACTATACCTGTGGCGGTGTGCCACCCGATCCACGAATACATCTAGCAAGGAAAATGCACATCAAGTCAAGTTGATCATTGCAACAAACATATATATATATAGCCTCAAGCTCGGCCACATGAAATGCATCCGACAAAGTTCCTCAATACTGGATTTGAATCAATGGTAGATTACACTGACATCCGCCACGAAGGCCCAACTGACAAAGTAATACCTACCAGCCGTCCGCTGGCCCTAGGGTACATCTACCCCACTGGAACATAATCCGATGCACTCTACTACACAATTTGTGATATTTTTCTGACATAGTCCATATCACATTAGTCTAGACAACCCGGCTTATGACAACCAGTCTACAACCATATATCTTTCAAATTCATCATATCAGGTAACAAAATAGCCACTAGGGCTTCCAATTTCCAATAATCATTAAACGGTGCCGATACAAACGATATACCACCAATGCATAGGCAGATCATGAGAACTTCTAGTCTCCAACACATATATAACACATGAATCACTATGCCTGATTCCACACTCCACCGTACGAATACATAACACACATCAAATATCCATTCATACCACGTAAGCCATTCAGAAATTTTCCTATGCCATCAACAACTCAATCATCACTGTCAATCCAACAAGAGGATACCACACACCACTAGATATTATCAGTTTATATTACCTGGCCCTTTTTGACCACATACTCTGCCGAATTACTAGAATGGCAGTACCATTTTCCTTAATCACCATGAAGATTGATTCTTAAATCACCTGCAGCTGTCCGCGCTGCTCAATAATTTTATTGACTTCCCATATATTATGAACTGATCTCAAAACCTTGAATATGCCATTATCAACTTTCCATAACACATCGCGTATACCATATCACACTAAGACAACATGGAAATTCATATCCCTTTCCTCCGCTGCAAACATCGGCGCACTCAACTAGTCAAGGAATTTCATGATCCCATATAGAGAAAACTCATTACCCATTCCAAGCCTTGCATATCAACAGGAAAAATGCACTCATTTTCAAACCACGATAAAACACATCATAAACTCTTTCTCCTAATTTACATTGCATAAGTTAAACTGCCAGGACTGAGTCCTTATACCCATATCAAGTTACACAACTGCCAACACTCAAGAGCTTTGCTGCACAATATCCGCAAGACTCATTACTTCAACCACATACCAGGAATTAATCGTATTCCTTTTCATACCATTCTGGTTTATTAACAAATTGTTCCATTTACCCAGTTTCCTTTCTGATTCATCTTTAATTTCATATTAGTCTTTACTGTAGCACGACAATGTCTCAACCCTTTTTACCACACAAGACTCGTGCACAAGACCACACGGTCTAAGGCTCACGGGCCGCTGAATACTCTCTCAAATGTTTCCCCGAGTACCACCTTCTACAATACTTTATTTTGAAGAACTTCCAGCAATTTTTTGAATTTGTTATCATTACCTTTCAATACGGATACTAAGAATCTCATCATCCCCATAACATAACAAAAATCTTGATTTCTTCTACTAAAACCACGGTCTTTAGCCACGTACACAGTCTTAAGGCACCTGACTGTTGCAAGCGTAAATCTTGAACACCGCAAGGCTATTCTCGGACCTCATTCACCCTTAACCAATTATAATTCAACTGCCTTATTAAACAGAACCACTCGGGCCTTAATAGAACTCTGACACCGCAGAACATGATTACATACGGATCCAATTAACTATCTTTCTTTTCTATACACCGAACATTCCTTACCAACAGTAGTTCAAAACATCCTAGTATTTCTTCAAATCTACGAAGCACCATAGCCTTGTCAAAATTTTCCCAACATACTTAAAGACAGTGCCCACATAGCACACAACCGTGCAATTAGTTATTTAATAGCAACCTCCCCAACTTGGCTCGAAGCCATTCATCAAAGCACTTTTAACCACTCATATCATTATTATTCAAGTTATGCTGAAATGTTACAATGAGATTAAACTCAAGTCATTTACAAGCCTTGACAGAGACTCGAATCATCAGAGACCTTAACCCTTCTGCAATTCTTGCATTTATACACACACCACCAATAAGCCCACTCTCTTTAGGTGACAGAAATCTTTCTAAGTCCCAAATTTTCCAAAAATTTCGGCAGAGTTTCCTTTGAAATTGGGCATATCCACCTGCCAGAGAACCACCAAAATCGTGCTAACGACACGTCCACAAATTGACAAAGCATCACAATGTATATCAACAACATTAAACTCAATACCACCTGTATTATATTATCAAAATTGATACGTGGACATGCATTTCACCTATTTGAATCATAACACATAGAAAATACATTTCAACCCTCCATTATCTGGGCTATTCCACCAAGTAAGAACATTTTCTTTCCTTAATATTTCTGTATACCTTCCATTGCCATAGACAATGCACAGTACCAACATACTCATTACATAGCTATCTAGCCGCCATTCCCACAATCAGGGACAATACTAAACATACAAGTTCATAATACCAGCTCGTAAAATTAGCACCTCGGTGCTCAAGCCATAGGCAAAGATTCGGCCTCAAGTCCTTCAGACCGGCCCAACATAAAACTTACGGAGATTACATCTCGCCCCTTAATCGAGAAATCATAAGCCATCAAGGCAAATTTATCACTAAGCACTCGAGTGCGCACATCAACGTGTAGGAGGAATTTCAAGAATTACATCTCAAGCTGAATCAAACACGCACGATAAGAATTCCAAGAATTTGAAACTTTCCTAAAGGTTTGCAGCCTCCCGAGGATAAGTACAGGCGTCCCCGTACCGATCCACGAGACTCTACCAACCGGCTCACGACTCGCGAGACCTGTTAACCTAGGCTTTGATACCAACTTGTCACGACCCAAACCCTGGTCATGATGGCGCCCAACACAATGCTAGGCAAGCCCGACCATATTATCCAATTACCAGCCAAGTATAATTAATACTAATTAATCGGCGTGATTAGCCTGTTTTCATAACAAATCAAGAAGTGTAGAAATGAAATACAAGAACACAATCCCAACCAAATCGTGGTGTCACAAGTCTGAGCCTCTACAAATGAGATCTACTACCAAATCAAGTCTAACCAGAATGGAGACAACAAAATGATAAAAAGAAAGAGGTCGGGTACTGCGGACGTTGGCAGCTACCTCGAAGTCTCCACATAACGGGGATAATAAAGCAGTTGCGATAGCTCAACCGCCCTCCTGAACCTGTATATCCGCACAAAAAGTGCAGGGAGCAGGTGAGTATATTTCAACTCAGACGAGTAACAATAATAAACAATAACCGAAAATGAGAACTCCCGTACTATCACTAAACAAGCTCTAAGGCAACCCCCACAGAGTTAGTCATCACTATAATGAGTACTCGATCTCCAATCCACATCTATCTCATCTAGGTCCCACACCGACCCCATCCTCGCTCGTACCACTACGGTATACAGACCATCTCAATATATGGAGACATATACATCCGTCTATAACATATAAATATTTCAGTATATATATGAATATGAATAAGTATAATGCGGCGGCGCGCAGCCCGCTCCAATACATATACCGCTGCGGCGCGCGCGCCCCGCTCCATTTAACGTCGACGGCGCTCACCGGGGTGTATACAGACTTCGGAGGGGCTCCCTAGGCCCAATCGCTATGATGCTGCGGCGTGCACCCCGATCCACACATGTATTACTGCGGCGTGCCGTCCGATCCAATATATATATGTATATATATTTATACTGCTGCGGCGCGCAGCCCGATCCCATAATATATACAGCGCTCACTGAGAATGTGTGCAGACTCAGGCTCCGAAGGGGCTCCTACAGCCCAAGCGCAATAATACTGCAGCGTATAGTCCGTCCCACATGTATATTACATGTATATTACATGTATGCTACTGCGGCGTGCAGTCCGTCCCACATGTATATTACATGTATATTACATGTATGCTACTGCGGCGTGCAGTCCGTCCCACATGTATATTACATGTATATTACTGCGGCGTGCAATCCGATCTAATATATATACTGTTGCTGCGTGCAGCCCGATCCAATATAGGTATATATATATAATACCTTATAATGGGTCCTCGACCCTATCCCAGTCAGTATATACTTGGCATCTCAGGCCCAATATAATATATCACAGTGGGTCCTTGACCCTGTCTCAGTCAATATAGACTTGGCCTTTCAGACACAATATAACATCTCATAGTGGACTTGGCCTTTCAGACACTGTGAACCAGTTTGGTTTCATGCCGGGTCGCTCTACTACAGAAGCTATCCACCTTGTGAGGAGGGTGGTGGAACTGTTCAGGGATAAGAGGAAGGACCTGCATATGGTGTTTATCGACTTGGAGAAGGCGTACGATAAGGTCCCTAGAGAGGTTCTGTGGAGATGCTTGGAGGCGAAGAGCGTGCCAGAAGCCTACATCAGAGTGATCAAAGACATGTATGATGGAGCCAAGACTAGGGTTAGGACGGTGGGTGGCGACTCGGACCATTTTCCGGTGGTTATGGGGCTACATCAAGGATCTGCGCTAAGCCCTCTCTTATTTGCCTTGGTAATGGATGCTCTAACTCGCCATATTCAAGGGGATGTGCCATGGTGTATGCTCTTTGCTGACGACATAGTCTCGATAGACGAGACGAGGGATGGTGTTAATGCGAGGTTGGAGGTCTGGAGACAGACCCTCGAGTCTAAGGGTTTTAAACTAAGCAGGTCTAAGACATAATATCTAGAGTGCAAGTTTAGCGCCGAGTCGAGCGAAGTAGGCTGGGACGTGAAGCTGGGATCTCAGGTCATAGCCAAGAGGGACAGTTTCAGATATCTTGGATTAGTGATTCAAGGGGACGGAGAGATTGACGGGGATGTCACTCACCGTATAGGAGCGGGGTGGTTGAAGTGGAGGATCGCATCAGGAGTCTTGTGTGACAAGAAAGTTCCACAGAAACTCAAGGGGAAGTTTTATAGAGCGGTGGTTAGACCCGCCATGTTGTATGGGGTGGAGTGCTGGCCTGTGAAGAACTCTCATGTCCAGAGAATGAGAGTTGCGGAGATGAGGATGCTTAGGTGGATGTGCGGGCTCACCATATTAGATAAGATTAAGAATGAAGTTATTCGGGAGAAGGTGGGGGTGGCCCCAGTGGATGAGAAGATGCGAGAAGCGAGACTCAGGTGGTTTGGGCATGTGCGGAGGAGAAGCCCTGATGCACCGGTGAGGAGTTGTGAGCGACTGGCGGTGGTTGGCGCGAGTCGAGGCAGAGGGAGGCCTAAGAGGTATTGGGGTGAGGTGATTAGGCAGGATATGGCTAGAATGGGGATTTCCGAGGACATGACCCTCGATAGGAAAGTTTGGAGGTCTAGTATTAGGGTTGTAGGGTAGGGCCTTCTAGAATTCTTAGTACTTCTGTTAGGGGCCTGAGTGGGGTTTGGTAGCGATCTCTATAGTTAATTAATGTATTGTATTGTGCCTCTTATGGTAGTAACCGATTGGTATTATCGCATGTCATTCTACTTTTGGTTTTATGTTTAGATAATTATTTATTTGATTTATCCCGGATTTACTAACATTGTTTTGTTTTGTTTTGTTTGTTGATTTTCTCTCTCTTTTCTGAGCCGAGGGTCGGCCGTAAACAGCCTCTCTACCCTTTCGGGTAGGGGTAAGGCCTGTGTACGTATTACCCTCCCCAGACCCCACTTTGTGGCAATATAGACTTGGCCTTTCAGGCCCAATATAACATCTCATAGTGGGTCCTTGACCCTATCTCATCTCAATCGGTATAGACTTGGCCTTTCAGGTCTGCTCAGCCTAGAACAGGGAATTCCACCCTAGATAATCTCTCTCAATGTACACATCTAGTACGGGCTCATATTATGCTATACATCGCTGAGTGTATGTTTCCAACACGATATAAGGGTCACCTAGCTCTATAGGTTCCCTAATGCTCTACAGATCGGCACAAGGCCCCAAACATGGCTATCAGCCCAATTGCACAGTTATAAACTTATTATCAGTCATAACACACAGTATACTATTAGTCGGTAAGGACTAAGTCCGAACCCCCAATCACAATGTCACCACGCCCGTCATAAAACGCGTGTCTCATCTCAATATAGCACTGTGAAGTGCTAGTACGGGGTTTCAAACCCTCAGTACATTGTTTACTACTACCACTCACCTCGAACCGGTAGAAGCTTCATGCCCGCGACGCCTTAGCTCCTCGAACCGGCATCCACGCATGTCAAAACTAGCCAAAATCAGTACAAATATATCAAAATAGGCTAATGGAACATAACCCAATCGAAAGAACTCGAAAAATATCAAAAATTACGAAATTGGTATAAACCCGAGCCCCGGGCCCACATCTCAAAAACTTTCGAAATTTATATTTCCGGAATCCTCGTCTCGCCACGAGTCCGTACATACCAAATTCACAAAAATTGGAGTTCATTTGTCCCCTTAAATCACTATTTCTATCCAAGAGGGTTTTCTACCCTTTTCAACAAAAATTCTCAAATTAAACACTAAAACTTGCAATAGATTCGAGTTATACCACCAAAATTGAGTTAAGAACACTTACCCCGTTGTTCTCCCCAAAAATCCCACGAAAAATCGCCCTATCCAAGCTCCAAATCGTCAAAAATGGCAATATATTTTCGGAACTCAAATATATTCTGTCCAGAACTATTCACGGACACTTTTCATGTACACTGTTCACGGACACTGTTCATGGACACTATTCACATCAGATTTTTCTGCATTTTCTGCCTATTTTCTAAGTCCGGAATTATTCCGAGACACCTCTAAAACACTCCCGAGCCCTCGGGCTCCAAACCAAATATGCACATTGACTCTAAAACATCACACGAACTCGCTCGAGTGATCAAATCGCCGAAATAACATCAAAATCATCAATTTTCATCAAATCAAGGCCTAAGTTTCCAAAAACTTCCGAAAATACACTTTCGATCAAAAACCCGACCAAACGATGTCCGAATGACCTGAAAATTTGCAGACATATCCAAAATCACACAATGAAGCTACTGCAACTGTCGGAATTCCATTCCGACTCCCGGATCAAAATACCACCCATCGATCGGATTCCGCCAAAATTCTAACTTCGCCAAAATAGGCTAACTTCTTCACCGGACCTCCAAAATTACTTCCAATTGCGCTTCTAGGTCTTAAATCATCCCCCGAAACTAACCGAATCATCGGAATTCAGTTCCAAGCCTTCTAACTCATAAGTCAATGTTGGGTTGACTTTTCCAACTTAAGCTTTCCTTAAAGAGATTAATTGTCCCTTTTCCTACCAAAATCGATCCGAATTGACTCAAAGTTTGCACACAAGTCACATTCGACATTACAGACTTGTACCAACTTTCGGAATCGCATTCTGACCCCGATATCAAAATTTTCACTTCCGGTCGAATTTTCTCATAAACCTTCAAATTCCTATATTTAGCCAAATGACTTCAAAATGACCTCCGGACATCCGAATTCACTTCCGATCGCTTTCCCAACTCCAAAATCACCATACGGATCTATTCCCAGACTCGGAATCCCAAATGGACATCTATAACTCTAAAATGCCTTCCAACCCAAATTTATGAATTTTTTCTAAAATACTAACTTCCACCATATACGCCGAAATGCTTACGGGTTATCAAAAACCAAATCCGGACATACGCCCTAGTTCAAAAATCATCATACGAGCATGCCGGAACTTTTAGATCCCAATTCCGAGGTCATTTACTCAAATTTCCAATCCTAGTTCATTTCTTCAACTTTAAGCTTTCAAAATAATTTCCATTTAGATTTGACTCCAAACTTCCTGAATTTTAATTCTGACCGTACATACAAGTCAATATACCTGAGATGAAGTTGTTCATGGCCTCAATCTGCTGAATGATGCGTCGGGCTCAAAACGACCGGTCGGGTCGTTACATGTACTCATCGTTGGTATTGCTTTAATGTGACCCTGTGGTGATTTTTCCACTAAAGGGCTCATGGTACTCGTCAACCATTCTTCCGGTAATTTCCTAACTGCCGAATGTGCTTCTTTTGCAGCGGATGTGAAATCTTCCTTGTCCTGCAAGGTTGCTAGATTCCCAAATGGGGAAAGTGAATTTTCTATCTCTGGTGTGGCGTCGGGGGTGGTGTTGGTGACAACGTCATCGCAGACCTCATTAAGAGAGCTCAGGATGTTGGCTGTGACCCTTATTATAGCTTTGGATCTAGTGTTGTTTTCGGCCATTTCTGGGGTTTTGTGGGATATGGATGATATAGTTATCTGATCTTTGTGTATACTATAGGTTTGATTCTCGAAATCCCCACAGACGGCGCCAAATTGTTTGACTCAAAAGTTATCGATTACTTTATGAACTATGGACAATAAAAAATATAGAAAAAGGGGTAAATCGTAATCAAGTATAATAAACCCCGAAACATGATCTATATCGTTAATATTATGAATATTAGCAAAAATGAAGAAGTTATGAATATTATCGATGATCCCACTGAGAGGATAAATAGAGAGAGAATAATCAGAAGTTGTATTATTAGAGAATAGCACATGGTCCTTACAACAAGGAAAACCCCTTCTTTATATAGAGGAGAGGTTTTCTTATAAAAAGTGCAATTCATCGAGGGGCCGCTGACACCCTTGAAAAAGGAGAGGGAGGGGGGGGGACGCCTACGTGTGCTCGTCGACATCACGCTGTTGCTATCGAAGATGTGACTGAGGGCCGTACCCGCGATGTCACAAGGGCGCGGGGGAGAATTCCCTTGGCCTTTGTCAATTAAATTTGATTCGACCCCATACAGAATCATTATTGGTGAACATTTGGGAATTGAGATATAAAAATTTAATGTACCCAGTTTGTAGATAAATTATAGATTATTTGTATTCTAATTGTAGATGTTTTCTTTTCTGTTTTCACAAATAAAAAATGACTAAAACTTCTATAAATCTTCTGCAAAAAATGTAAGTATGTCAAAAATCCCAATTAAGCTATAATCGAATGGGAATTGGGATATTAACATTCAATACATCCCGTTTGTAGATATTTTGTAGATGATTTGTATTTTGATTGTAGATGCATTATTTTTTATTTTCACAAATTCAAAACGACTAAAACTTCTACAAAATCTTCTGAAAAACAAAATTATTGTGATAGAAATAAGAAATATTGTAATAGATTATAGCATTTGATATTGTTTGAGAATTAGGACAATGAAATTGATGGCATATGTCGTGTATGCACGTGTCCTGTTGGAAATTAAACTAATTCACTATTTTTACCATTTGAAATTTGGTTTCATTGAGAGAATTCGATTAATAAGTCGAAAATCACTTTTTTTTTAATTATTACGTCGAGAATTGGTAAATGGTACTTCGTAATATTATTATTCTTCATTGTTACCTAGACTGGAGTTAAAAGTTGATTTTTCTTTTTATTTGCAGTTGTTAACTTGACAAAACTATTGCTAAAAATCTTTAGTATGATGTAACGATTTTACAAAAAATCTTTTCTTCAATATTTTCAGAACCGACCATTTATAATTTAACAATGAGTGTACCTAAGAACTTGAATGATTGTTGATCATAATTGTAATGTAAGATTTAAGTGTTTCTACATTAATATGCTGCAAATCTATGTTTTCATAATCATAGGTTTTTATGTTTAATAACAGTACATAAACGTGGTGAGGACGCGGGTTTGTGAGAGAGAAATATAGGAGAAGTAAGATATACGGTATCTTGAATTAAGGAAGGATATACACTGCATTAATTGTACCCTTAAAATACATTATGATATAGAATTGGTATTTTTTTAGGTATATTAAGTGTAATTAAGTCAAACCTTAAATATTGAGGGTAATAAGATTTCCTATGTAACATAAAAATGTAAAAATTGTTTTCATTCATTTATAGGACAAAATAAATACAAACCAGTTCAAACTGGATGGACCTGCATTCTCACACCTTAGATTCAATACAACACCCCACTGCGATAAGGCAGAGTGATATTGACAACTCAATTATGTGAAAATTCATATTGATATTAGTCGTTACGATTGAAGGCATAATATAATAGAATATACACTAGAAGTAGACATGTAACTCATAAAAAGAATAGCTTTATATAGTAGGGATTAAAACAAATGAATCTTGATCTACTCTAAATACAGCTCAAAATTTAACTTATTACATCAAATCCTCTGCCTTGGCGTTTAGCGTAGTGTATTACAAAAGTGTATATCAATCACACAAACAAAGTAACAAAAAATTTAAAATGAGTAACCAAATTGTGCCAACACCATACTACTCCAATCCAATAGCAAAGAATAGGCAAAAGTGGAGCTCAGACTGTGGCGAAAAACGCGATAGCTACAAGGGTAAACAAGAGAGAGTATGGCATCTTGACTGAGTTTCCACTTGGCTCACCTTTAGATCCACCTGCCAAAACTATACAAGATTCATTATGTTAAGAGGAAAAACAAAAATCCAAGAGTGTATCGTAGTTAAAAAAAAAGATCGAGTTTTGTTATACTAGTATATTACAAGAAATTGAAGTTTTGCTCCTATTATCCGTACCTGAAGGAGTGGATGGACACCCCGGTGAAGCTGAAGGAGTAGTACCTGAAATGTTTATATTGACAAGACAAAACATGTTATAAACTTGAAAAATATAGTAGCGATATTCGTGGTTGATACTGTACAATATTTGATTTTTTAAAATGCTATACCAATACTATACATAATTAAATTCGATATGGTTCGGCTTCTTCTTTTGGTCTCGGTTTATTCGATCAAGTAAGTTCGATTTGTTCGACTTGAATATTGCATAGAGTCATAAACGATAATATTCTCATTAATTAAATTACTCACAAATAAAAAAAATAAAAATGTCCTACGCTTACCTAATTGCTAATAAATTCTTTGTCCAAGACCAGCAAGTATCAACATATAGGAAGAAAAAAAAGTCGTTTTCCAAGTTTTTTTTTTTTTTTTTTGGAAAGTAATATTTTTTGGAAAAAAGTTATATAGCAGAATAATAATAAAGCAAGTAACTAATATAAAGTTAAAACTTAAAAATATACTTATTAATTGTTGTAAGGAAAAAAATTTCGTCCAAGGAAAGTCATATATTCGTCCCTTTTGATTAAAAATGTATTTCTTTAAAGAAAATATTTGTCGTTACACAAAATATACATGCATGGAGTTTGAACAAAAGTGAAAAATGAAATGAAAAAAGAAAAAACCAGTATATTATTGATAAACATAACTTACCTTTGCAAAGGCTAACAGAGGGTGTCTGGACATTACAAGCTTTAGGAAGAGCCATAGCCTATGTTTGATTGACATTAATCCCTAAATTTGAACCCCCACCATTAACCACTTGACACAAACATTGTGGCTGATTTTTCACTATAGTACCAAGTTGAGTGCAACATCCTGATGACGGAGTCGTCGCATTTCCTTGAATGTATTGCAAACACTGGGCTAAACCAACGATTACTTGTTGGCAATCCGATTGAGCATTAACATGTAATGATTGAAGAGCAATAGCTATAAATATTGCACTTGCACTAGCTAGCATCTTCATTTTCTTGAATATTTAATTTGGTGTTCAAAATTCTTCTCAAAATCTTAGTAGGAGTTTCTGATATATATTTGAGTAGTAGAGTGGATAGGAGGAGAAAGGTATTTATAAGGGGAAGTTAGATGGTGTAATAAATTAAACACAGATTTGTTATGTGGGTGACCAACTTTTTTCCCACTTTATCACGAATCCGTGAGTATGCATTTATTAATTTTCTTTCTATATTCGACTTTTTTAAATGAAAACAAGTACTACTCTGTCACGACCCGGATTTTCCCCCAACATCGGGATCGTGATGACGCCTACTCGTGGTAGCTAGGCAAGCCACTGTATTCATACTCTCCTGTTTTTAACACAATTTTAATTAAATAAATGCGGAATACTTTATCGAAATGGACATAACAAATCACAAGGTGAAAATCATACTGAAATCCTCTACCCAAGACGTGGAGTCACCAACTCACGAACTACTATGGAATACTATACATAAAAGTCTGAAGGAAATATAACATAATTCTGTTTGTCTCGGAACAAAGAGACTACATATAATAACATAATTAAAGAGAGAGACGCCGGGCTTGCGAACGTCTGCAAGCTACCTCGGTCTCAAATGTGATCAACTCCCACGCAATCAATTTACTGCTGCTGCTGCTCTTGATCGTAACCTGGACCTGTGCAAAAACGCACAGAAGTGTAGCATCAGCACAACCGACCCCATGTGCTGGTAAGTGCCTGGCCTATCCCGGCGAAGTAGTGACAAGCCTAGGACCAGACACTCACATAAACCTGTGCAATTCAATATATATATGTGTGTACCACAAAATAACAAGAAATAATCAAGTATTAACACAATAAGAAATACCATAAAGAATTTAACAATTAATCATAGTTAATAATTTCACAAGGAAAAGCAAAGTATAATGTAAACACAAGTAATATCACTTCAAGAAATAGCAAGCAGTTGCACGGCATCACCCTTCGTGCTTTTACTCTCATCCTCACATCCATAGTACGGCATGATCCTTCGTACATGGTTCAATAACAGGGCACGGCATGATCCTTCAAATAAGCAAATAAAGTGCACGACATCACCCTTCGTGCTTTTACTCTCACCCTCACGTCCATGGCACGGCATGATCCTTCGTGCATGGTTCAATAACAAGTCACGGCATGATCCTTCATGCATAATCAATAACATGGAACGGCATTAACCTTCGTGCATAATCAATAACAAGGCACGGCATTAACCTTCGTGCATAATCAATAAATCAAGGCACGACATTTACCTTCGTGCATAATCAATAAATCAAACACCGGCATCACCCTTCGTGCATTATCACTCTTCCTCACCCAAATAACAATCACAGTTAAGGGCAGATAATGAAAACAATAAATCATGAACCGTCCCGACAAGGAACACAATAATCATCACAACAAGTCCCGGCAAGGGAAAACAATATTTCACTTCACAATAAGTCTCGGCAAGGGAATCATTTTCCAACGACTCACGGTCATACTAGACGCCAGTGTATGGATGCTCGTCACCACAGCTCATACACCGCACTCGATCACATAACACATAACACATAATCCTATTCCCTCAAGCTAGGATAGAACAAACACTTACCTCGAATGCTTATGAACAATTCAATCCGTGGAAATGTCTTTTCTTTCAATTTGGCTCCAATCCAACCGTATCTATACACAATTGATTTAATATCAACAATTCTACTCCACAAACTAATTCTTAATACCAAATACAACTTTTACAATATTCTGCCATGAATAGTGAATTTCAACCCCGGGCCCACATGGTCGGAATTCGGGGTTAGGACCAAAATCCGGTTACCCATTCCCCCACGAGTTCATATATATAATTTGTTTCAAAATCGGACCTCAATTCGAGGTCCAATTCCCCAATTTATGAAAAAACCCTATTTTCTAACAAAAACAAGAATTTTACCATGAAAATCTTTGATTTCTTATGAAAAACATGTTTAATGATATTAGGAATTGAAAGAATTAAGTAAACAAGTGACTTACAATCGTTTTGATGAAGAAGAAATCCTTGAAGAATCGCAAACGGGTGTTTTGGTTTTGTAAAATGTGAAGAAATGACTGAAATTCGTGTTTTTCAGGTCTCTGTGTTCGCATTTGCGAACATGGGTTCGCAATTGCGAACCCCGACCAATTTCTGGAATTTGAAAAATAAGCTAAGGGTGGGAAGTTCGCATTTGCGAATATTTGTTCGCATTTGCGAACAGTTCGCATTTGCGAACTAATGTTCGCATTTGCGAACACATGCTGTATAAGGCAGTGTTCGCATTTGCGAACAATGGTTCGCATTTGCGAACCAAGGCATATGGGGAATGTTCGCATTTGCGAACATTTGTTCGCATTTGCGAACATAGGCTGGCACTGGGGACCTTCGCAAATGCGAACAATTGTTCGCAAAATTGTTCGCATTTGCGAACAAGGCTGGGCCAAAGGGGGCTTCGCATTTGCGATGAATGTTCGCATTTGCGAGCCTGTCCCCCTTCGCAATTGCGAGAAAACTTCGCAATTGCGAAGCCAAAAGCTGGGTGAAAAACCAGCAGTTCAAAAATTCAGAGTTTCATCCAACGGCCTATCAAATCTTTACCAGAGCCCCCCGGGCTCCAACACAACCTCAAAAACACATTATGGACTTGTTCGTGCGATCATATCGCCAATATCACTTCGTTTTAATCAAATCAAGCCTCAAACTCATGATTTTCATACTTTTGATTTTCAAAACTTCTTAACATTGGAACTCAAGGTCCAAAACATCTCAAACGACATCCAAATGTCACTAAACTTTACAGAAATCACATATATAATATTTAAGACTTGTACCGGGCGTCGTAACCAAAATACGAGCCCGATACCAAGGTCAATTAATTTATTTCCTTTAATAATTGCATCAAAAACAATTTCACATAAAAATTCATAACTTGGGCTCTAGGCCTCAGAATTCGACTCTGGACACATGTCCAAGTCCCATATTTTCCTACGGACCTCCCGGGACCATCCAAATCTCGGGTCCGGATCCGTTTACTAAAAATGTTGACCGAAGTCAACTATATCAATATTAATATCATTTTTATCCAAATTTCTCATAGAATTCATATTTTCTATCATAAAATCTTTCCGGCTACATGCTCCGATCGTGCACGTAAATCGAGGCAACATAGAATGAGGTTTTCAAGGCCTCAGAAGCTCGAAATGATTAATTAAATAAGTGATGACCACCTTTGGGTCGTCACAATCTCCACCTCTAAAACAACCGTTCGTCCTCGAACGGACAAAAGAAAGAAGTACCTGAGTCAGGAAACAAGTGTGGGTAGCGGCTCCGCATATCGAACTCGGACTCCCAGGTCGATGCCTCAGGAGGCTGACCTCTCCACTGAACACGCACCGAAGGATAACTCTTCGACCTCAACTGTCGAACCTGCCGGTCTAGAATAGCCACCGGCTCCTCCTCGTAAGATAGATCATTGTCCAATTGGACAGTACTGAAGTCTAACACATGTGTGGGATCGCCGTGGTATCTCCGAAGCATAGATACATGAAAAACTGGATGCACGGCCGATAAGCTAGGCGGCAAAGCTAATCTGTAAGCCACCCCTCCCACTCTGTCTAGAATCTCAAATGGGCCAATATACCTAGGGCCGAGCTTGCCCTTCTTCCCAAACCTCATCACGCCCTTCATAGGCGACACTCGAGCAATACTCGTTCACCAACCATGAAATCTACATCTCGAACCTTACGATCCGCATAAGTCTTTTGCCTAGACCGAGCTGAACGCAATCTCTCCTGAATAGTCTTGACCTTATCTAAGGCCTCCCGAACTAAGTCCGTACCCAACAACCGAGCCTCTCCCGTTCAAACCATCCAACTGGTGATTGACATCGCCTACCATACAACGCCTCATACGGGCCATCTGGATGCTAGATTGGTAACCGTTATTGTAGGCGAACTCTGCTAATGGCAGGAAACCGGTCCCACGAGCCTCCGAAATCAATAACACAGTGCTCGAAGCATGTCCTCGAGAATCCGAATAGTCCTCTCCGACCGGCCATCCGTCCGAGGATGAAATGCCGTACTCAACCGAACCTCGGGTGCCTAACTCCCCGCCGAACCGCTCTCCGTAACCGCGAGGTAAACCGCGTACCCCGATCGTAGATAATAGATACCGGCACCCCACGGAGACGAACAATCTCCCTAATGTAAACCTCCGCTAACCTCTCCGACGAGTAGGAGACAGACACTAGAATAAAGTGTGCTGATTTGGTCAGCCTATCAACAATGACCCAAATAGCATCAAATTTTCTCCGAGTCAAAGGAAGTCCAATAACGAAGTCCATAGTGATCCGCTCCCATTTCCACTCGGGAATTTCAATCCTCTGGAATACACCACCAGGTCTCTGGTGCTCATATTTCACCTGCTGACAATTTAGACACCGAGCGACATACGTAACGATATCTTTCTTCATTCCGCGCCACCAATAATGCTGCCGTAAGTCCCGGTACATCTTCGCGGCGCCCGGGTGAATAGAATACCGCGAACCGTGGGCCTCTACTAAGATCAACTCTCGAATTCCTTCGACATCGGGTACACAAACTCTACCCCGCAATTTTAATACCCCATCATCATCTAGGTTTACCCGTGTGGCACCTCCCCGCTGTATCGTATCTCTCAACTCACGCAAATGAGGATCATCAAATTGCTTCTCACGGATACGCTCTAATAAGGAAGAATGAGCGACCATGCAGGCTAACACTCTGCTAGGCTCAGAAATGTCTAATCTCACGAACCGGTTGGCTAAGGCCTGGACATCTAGAGCTAATGGTCTCTGATTGACCGGAATATATGCAAGACTACCCATGCTGGCATACTTTCTACACAATGCGTCGGCCACCACATTGGCCTTACCTGGGTGATATAATATAGTAACATCAAAGTCTTTTAGCAACTCTAACCATCTCCGTTGTCGTAGATTCAACTCCTTCTGTTTGAACAAGTATTGTAGGCTTTTGTGATCAGTGTACACCTCACATGTCACACCATATAGATAATGCCTCCAGATCTTTAAGGCATGAACCACTGCTGCCAACTCAAGATCATGAACCGGATAATTCTTCTCATGGATTTTCAACCGTCTCGAAGCATAAGCAATAACCTTGGCATCCTGCATCAATACCGCTCCAAGCCCAGCACGAGATGCATCACAGTAAACTGTGTAAGGCCCTGCACCTGTAGGTAATATCAACACTGGTGCTGTAGTCAAAACTATCTTGAGCTTCTGAAAGCTCGCCTCACACTCATCTGACCACTTGAACTGGGTACCCTTATGGGTCAACCTGGTCATCGGGGCAGCAATAGAAGAGAACCCCTCTACAAATCAACGGTAGTAACCTGCTAACCCCAAGAAACTCCGGATCTCGCTCACTGAAGCTGGTCGAGGCCAATTCTGGACTGCCTCAATCTTCTTTGGGTCCACCTGAATACCCTCCACTGATACGATATGTGACCCAGAAATGCTACCGAACTCAGCCGAACTCACATTTAGAAAATTTGGCATATAGATGGTTATCTTTCAGAGTCTGAAGAACCACTCCGAGGTGCTGCTCGTGCTCTTCCTGGCTGCGGGAGTACACCAGAATGTCATCTATGAAGACTATCACGAACAGATCTAAGTAAGGCCTGAATACCCGATTCATCAACTCCATGAATGCTGCTGGGGCATTGGTCAACCCGAAGGACATGACCAAGAACTCATAATGCCCATATCTAGAGCGAAAGGCTGTCTTAGGAATGTCAGCCGCCCTGATCTTCAACTGATGGTAGCCTGACCTCAAGTCTATCTTAGAGAATACCCTCGCTCCCCTGGAGCTGGTCAAACAAATCATCAATCCTCGGCAGTGGATATTTATTTTTGATAGTCACCTTGTTTAACTGCCCGTAATCAATACACATCCGCATCGAGCCATCCTTCTTCTTTACAAATAATACAGGTGCTCCCCAGGGGGAAACACTGGGCCCGATAAAGCCCTTCTCAAGAAGGTCCTGCAACTGATCTTTCAACTCTTTTAGTTCCGGCGGGGCCATACGATAGGGTTGAATAGAGATGGGCTGAGTACCCGGTGCCAGATCAATACAGAAATCAATATCCCTGTCGGGTGGCATGCCCGGCAGGTCTGAAGGAAAAACCTCCAGAAACTCCCGTGCAATAGGGACCGACTCAATGGAAGGAACTTCTGCGCCGGAATCACGAACATAAGCCAAATAAGCTAGACACCCCTTCTCGACCATACGTCGAGCCTTAACATAAGAAATAACAGTGCGAACGGAGTGGCTTGAGGTACCCTTCCACTCTAATCGGGGTGATTCTGGCAAGGCTAAGGTGACAGCCTTAGCATGACAATCAAGAATAGCATGGTATGGGGACAACCAGTCCATCCCCAATATGACATCAAAATCTACCATATCCAAAAGCAACAGATCGACACGGGTCTCAAGACCCCCAAATATAACTACGCACGAACGGTGCACCCGACCGACTACAATGGAGTCACCCACTGGTGTAGCCACATAAACTGGAATATCCAGAGCATAGCCGGGCACAGCCAAATACGGTGCGAAGTAGGAAGACACATAGGAATATGTAGATCCAGGGTCAAATAATACTGAAGCACCTCTGCCACACACAAGAATAGTACCCGTAATCACAGCATCTGATGCCTCTGCCTCTGGCCTGGCTGGTAAAGCATAGAATCGGGGATCTGCACCTCCCCTCTGAGCTGCGTCTCTAGGACGACCATCAACTGGCTGACCTCTACCCCTCGCTGGACGGTCTCCACCTCTACGGTCTCGACCTCCTCCTCTATAATCTCTACCCCCGCCTCCGGCTGGCTGGGTAGGCTGAGGGTCAGCTGGGGCCTGAATCATAGGACGAGGACCTCGCTGCTGAGAGTTGCCCGCTGCTAGAGGGCAATTCCCGATAATATGACCTGGGTCGCCACAACCGTAGCAACTCCTAGGCTGATAGGGCTGCTGGCCCTGACGACCTGTATGGCCTCCACGAACACTCTAAAGCGGCTGAGCATTAATAGGAGACTGGTCTGAATAATGCCCCCGAAAACCACGATCACCTGATCCACCCTGTGAAGCCTGAAGGGCGGAATGAAAAGGCTTGGAGGACTGGCCTCTATCAAAGGATTCTCTGCTACCAGAGGAAGAACCACCAAACCTGCCTGAATGACGAGGCCTCTTATCTGAAGAATAACCGCCTCCCCTAGCAAGAGCCATCTCAACTCTGCGTGCCGCATTGGCTGCCTCCTGAAATGATATGTCACTCCCCACGCCCATAGCCATCTGGAGTCTAATCGGATGATTAAGCCCATCTATAAACTTGCGGACCCTCTCCCGCTCCGTGGGAAGTATCACCACTGCATGACGAGCCAAGTCGATAAATCTCGTCTCATACTGTGTAACTGTCATAGTGCCCTAATGGAGGCGCTCAAACTGCCTCCGAAGTACATCCCTCTGAGTAGCAGGGAGAAACTTCTCCATAAATAGTTCCGCAAACTGGTCCCATGATAAAGCTGGGGACCCTGCTGGTCGAGTCAGGCAATAATCTCTCCACCAAGTCTTGGCGGATCCTGCAAGTCTGAAGGTACAGAGGTCAACTCCGTTTGTCTCCACAATCCCCATAGTCTTGAGAATCTCATGGCAACTGAATAAAAAGTCCTGAGGATCCTCTGATGCGGCTCCACCGAATGTAGTGGTAAATAGCTTGGAGAACCGATCAAGCCTCCATAACGAATCGAAGTCATGGCCGTTCCATCACCGGCACGAGCCGGGTACCCGACCGAGCGGCCACACCGGCCGAACTACCGGTGCTCGAGGCCGAGGAGCCACCGGCTCCGAGTACGAGCACAGTGAGTCCGGGCCCCTCCTCCACCCTGAGAAGGTGGCCGGGGCAACCGATAATAAACCCGCTCCGGCAATGCTCGTCCATGAATCCCGCTATTCTCGACCAAAGCATCCCGAAGATCCGGGTAAATAAAGCCTCTCCAGGGACCTGAGCTGGGCCCACTGGAGCTGCTGGAACCGGAACCTCCTCGTCAATCTCAATATGAGGCTCCACCTCTGGAGTAGCTGCCTGGGGCTGAGCTCTACCCCTACCACGGCCTCTGATACGGCCTTGGCCCCTGCCCCTCACGGGAGCTGTCTGGGGCTCAGGCTGCTGGTCAGCGGACGAAGAAGTGCGTGTCCTTACCATCTGCGAAAGGACAGAATAGAAATTCAATCAGTAATTGAGGAACAAGTCGCACGACAAGAAAGAACAAATGAGAGACTTTTTCCTAACTCAATAGACTGTGGAGGACAAGTACAGACGTCTCCGTACCTACCTCTCAAACTCTACTAAGCTTGTTCGTGAGTGGCGAGACCTATGTAACCTAGAGCTCTGATACCAACTTGTCACGACCCGGATTTTCCCCCAACATCGGGATCGTGATGGCGCCTACTCGTGGTAGCTAGGCAAGCCACCGTATTCATACTATCCTGTTTTTAACACAATTTTAATTAAATAAATGCGGAATACTTTATCGAAATAGAAATAACTAAATACAAAGTGAAAATCATACCGAAATCCTCTACCCAAGACGTGGAGTCACCAACTCACGAACTACTATGGAATACTACACATAAAAGTCTGAAGGAAATATAACATAATTCTGTTTGTCTCGGAACAAAGAGACTACAGCTAATAACATAAATAAAGAGAGAGACGCCGGGCCTGCGGACGTCCGCAAGCTACCTCGGTCTCAAATATGATCAACTCCCACGCAATCTATTTACTGCTGCTGCTGCTCCTGATCGTAACCTGGACCTGTGCAAAAACGCACAGAAGTGTAATATCAGCACAACCGACCCCATGTGCTGGTAAGTGCCTGGCCTATCCCGGCAAGTAGTGACAAGCCTAGGACCAGACACTCACATAAACCTGTGCAATTCAATATATATATGTGTGTACCACAAAATAACAAGAAATAATCAAGTATTAACACAATAAGAAATACCATAAAGAATTCAACAATTAATCACAGTTAATAATTTCACAAGGAAAAGCAAAGTATAATGTAAACACAAGTAATATCACTTCAAGAAATAGCAAGCAATTGCACGGCATCACCCTTCGTGCTTTTACTCTCATCCTCACATCCATAGTACGGCATGATCCTTCGTACATGGTTCAATAACAGGGCACGGCATGATCCTTCGTGCATAATTAATAATAGGGCACGGCATGATCCTTCGTGCATAATCAATAATAGGGCACGGCATGATCCTTCGTGCATAATCAATAATGGGGCACGGCATGATCCTTCGTGCATAATCAATAATAGGGCACGGCATGATCCTTCGTGCATAATCAATAATAGGGCACGGCATGATCCTTCGTGCATAATCAATAATAGGGCACGGCATGATCCTTCGTGCATAATCAATAATATGGCACGGCATGATCCTTCGTGCATAATCAATAATAGGGCACGGCATGATCCTTCGTGCATAATCAATAATAGGGCACGACATGATCCTTCGTGCATAATCAATAATAAACATGGCACGGCATCACCCTTCGTGCATTATCACTCTTCCTCACCCAAATAACAATCACAGTTAAGGGCAAAGAAAGAAACAATAATTCATAAACCGTCCCATCAAGGGCAATCAATACTTATCTTCACAACAAGTCCCAACAAGGGAGAACAATAACAATTCATCTGTAATATATATCAAAATAATCATTTTCCCAACGACTCACGATCATACTAGACGCCAGTGTATGGATGCTCGTCACCACAGCCCAACACCGCACTCGATCACATAACACATAACACATAATCCTATTCCCTCAAGCTAGGATAGAACAAACACTTACCTCGAGTGCTTATGAACAATTCAATCCGTGGAAATGTCTTTTCTTTCAATTTGGCTCCAATCCAACCGTATCTATACACAATTGATTTAATATCATCAATTCTACTCCACAAACTAATTCTTAATACCAAATACAACTTTTACAACATTCTGCCATGAATAGTGAATTTCAACCCCCGGCCCACATGGTCGGAATTCGGGGTTAGGACCAAAATCCGGTTACCCATTCCCCCACGAGTTCATATATATAATTTGTTTCAAAATCGGACCTCAATTCGAGGTCCAATTCCCCAATTTATGAAAACCCCTATTTTCTAACAAAAACAAGAATTTTACCATGAAAATCTTTGATTTCTTATGAAAAACATGTTTAATGATATTAGGAATTGAAAGAATTAAGTAAAAAGTGACTTACAATCGTTTTGATGAAGAAGAAATCCTTGAAGAATCGCAAATGGGTGTTTTGGTTTTGTAAAATGTGAAGAAATGACCGAAATTCGTGTTTTTCAGGTCTCTGTGTTCGCATTTGCGAACATGGGTTCGCAATTGCGAACCCCGACCAATTTCTGGAGTTTGAAAAATAAGCTAAGGGTGGGAAGTTCGCATTTATGAACTTTTCTTCGCATTTGCGAAGCCAAGGCAAAACTGGAAAGTTCGCATTTGTGAACTATTGTTCGCAATTGCGAACACAGGCCAAATATGGGGAGGTTCGCATTAACTTTTGTTCGCATTTGCGAACATAGGCTGGCACTGGGGACCTTCGCAAATGCGAACAATTGTTCGCATTTGCGAACAAGGCTGGGCCAAAGCGGGCTTCGCATTTGCGATGAATGTTCGCATTTGCGAGCCTGTCCCCCTTCGCAATTGCGAGAAAACTTCGCAATTGCGAAGCCAAAAGCTGGGTGAAAAACCAGCAGTTCAAAAATTCAGAGTTTCATCCAACGGCCTATCAAATCTTTACCCAAGCCCCCCGGGCTCCAAACCAAACATGTACACAACCTCAAAAACATATTATGGACTTGTTCGTGCGATCATATCGCCAATATCACTTCGTTTTAATCAAATCAAGCCTCAAACTCATGAATTTCATACTTTTGATTTTCAAAACTTCTTAACATTGGAACTCAAGGTCCAAAACATCTCAAACGACATCCAAATGTCACCAAACTTTACATAAATCACATATATAATATTTAAGACTTGTACCGGGCGTCGGAACCAAAATACGAGCCCGATACCAAGGTCAATTAATTTATTTCCTTTAATAATTGCATCAAAAACAATTTCACATAAAAATTCATAACTTGGGCTCTAGGCCTCAGAATTCGACTCCGGACACATGTCCAAGTCCCATATTTTCCTACGGACCTCCCGGGACCATCCAAATCTCGGGCCCGGATCCGTTTACCAAAAATATTGACCGAAGTCAACCATATCAATATTAATATCATTTTTATCCAAATTTCTCATAGAATTCATATTTTCTATCATAAAATCTTTCCGGCTACATGCTCGGATCGTGCACGTAAATCGAAATAACATAGAATGAGGTTTTCAAGGCCTCAGAAGCTTGAAATGATTAATTAAATAAGTGAAGACCCTTTGGGTCGTCACATACTCCCTCCTATTCAATTTACGTGAACATATTTAACTAGATACATAATTTAAGAAAAAATTATGATTTTTGAAATTTGTGGTCTTAAACAAGTTAAAAAGGAACCTAGTGTATTTGTATGGTTATAAAAACTTCTCGTTAAGGATATATAGAGTTGTAAGTTTATGCTAAATTGTTTCCAAATTTAAAAAAGAATATATCTTTTTATAACAGACAAAAAATTAAATAGGTTCACATAAAATGGAATGGAGGAAACACTATACTCCCTCTGATTCATAATAAGTATCCGATTTACTTTTTCATTTTGGTTCAAAATAAGTGTTCGTAATCAAGAAAGAATTCAATTTATTTTTACAAAATAACTCTTATGTACATATCCCTAAAAAATTTTCTTATTTCTCATATTAAATATTTAATTAGGGTTAATTTAATCATAATAGGTATTTTTATATAGAACGTAGCATTAAAGTATTATGATCCAGAGGAAGTATATCATAGGTGTAGGTTTTCTGGTTTGGTCTATAAATTTTGTGAAAAGACAAGTACTTCCACTCTATAGCTTCCACGTTTCAAAGAGTAGAAAAGGTTGTCTTTGTTGCTTATTCCAGCAAATAACACTCTTTATATCATGTAACTTAGTTACTTAAATATGTGTTTAACTTAATTATATCATGTACTTCTAGATGGTTAATTTTGAACTATAACAACTTTCGTACTAATTTTGAACAATTATTTAGTTATTTTTACATAATTTAATAATGTAAAACTCTTTTACATTATAAGTACACACAGGTTAAACTCCTTAAGCACGTGGACAGAAAGGTGCCTACATTTTTAAGTACTTAATGGCATATGCGGAGTTAGTGTATTGCGTATGGTTTAATAATAACTTTGATTAGACTTTATGTTAGGTATTAAATTTTTTATTAAAAAAAAAAAAAAAAAAAAATATATATATATATATATTTACGGACTAACTCAATTAATAAACGAGTTAAGCATTTAGCGTCAAGTACAAAATTAATTAACTTTAAATTCTGGCTTGCCCATACTTAACGGCTTAGTCAAACTGGATAGGTCCGGCAGTCATGGCCGGTGATTGGAGAACCAATATTCACATGTGTGCCGGCCGCATTTGGATGGAGAGGCAAAGGTCAATTTTCACATTTCGTATTCATAATTCAAAACAGAAATTGTCTTTTAGACCTCCATAATTTGGTTATTATTCCATTACAGTGGGAAACGATAATATAACATATCGTTTGAAAGAAGATTTAATTGAAACTTCAAAAAATAGTTTTTGAAATTAAAATTGTATTTGAACATACATTTTATTTTTAAAAAAATGGTAATTGTTAAGATCCAAACCCGGTCGTGATGGCGCCAAACCCTAAAGTTAGGCAAGCCAGACCAAATACTATTTCCACATTTAATGACAAGTCCCAAGAGAACAAATTTAAGAAGAATATGAGAGTTAATAATAATACTCCAATAATAATAGTAGAATAAAATACTAAGAAGTGCGAACACCGAAAAATAACACTCCCAAAAGATTTGGGGTCACGAGTCTAGAGCAACTAAGCAAAAACTGAATAGTAATATGAATACTAAACAAAATACTCAAGTTTGGAAGTATATATATATATATATATATATATATATATATATATATATATATATAACCTAAGATAAAGAGAGAAGCTAGGTCCTGCGAACGCCAGCAGCTACCTCAGCAACTCGAGTGCTCTGAAATAAACTGGATTGCTCGTCTAACCCTCCTGCGTACATGAATCTGCACACAAAGGTGCAGGGAGTAGGGGTGAGTACTAAGTACTCAATGGGTAAAAAGTATATAAAATAGCTGAAAGCAGGAAATTCACATAATACCACAGAGCAAAGCTAAAACTAACAGTCTGATACCTACCACGAACTAACAACTACATTAAACCACCAATAACACAAGTAATTTACAAACAAGAATACAATGCAATGCACATGACCGCTACGTCGCGTAGCCCGATCCGTTTAACGTCGACAGCGCTCACTGGTGGTGTGTACAGACTCCGGAGGGGCTCCTTCAGCCCAAGTGCAATATAATCATATCATTCGCTGCGGCGTGCAGCCCGATCCGTACTCAGTCCACAACATGCATATGAGTCACATAACAGTTCAATTTATTTATTTCCAGGTTCTATTTAACTACTTTAATTTTATTTAATTTTTCAAGAACAAGTGACTTAGTATTTTATAACAGTGATTTCAAGCCAGGACTGAGAACAATGATCTTACAAATCATGCTGTCACATAGATATCTATCCCCTAAGGATACTACAAGTCGGCACAAGGCCCCAAACATGGCTTATAGCCCACATATATACTCAACACAGTGTCTGTTTCAACCGCCAATATAATATTATTCTTGTACGGGATGGACCAAGTCACAATCCCCCGTCTTAACCAATCTCACACCTGCCATAGGATGCGAGTCACGCCCTAAATAGCGTCACAATGTGATAAGCCGGGGTTTCAAACCCTCAGACTATCATATACACTAACTACTCACCTTTAACCGGTCGTGGACTCGTCCGCGATGCCTTTTCCCTTTGAATTTGCCGCCTCGTGCGTCGAATCTAGTCAAAACCACAGCAAATACATAAATATGGGTCAAAGAAACATAACCCAATCAAAACTACTCGAAAAATGTAACAATTCACGAAGTTGGGAAAATCCAAGCCCCGGACACACTTCTCGAAAAATTCTGAAAATCTTACCAAAGGATTCCTCTTCTTGCCATGAGTCCGTGCATATAGAATTTATCGAAATCGGAGTTCGAATGGCCTTTCAAAACCTAAAAATTTGTTTTCATAACCGAAGCCCTAGTTCTTCACAAATTCTACCCAATTTCATGAATTTTGGTATTGATTCTAGCATAAAATCATATTTTTGAGTCAAGAAACTTACCTCCAAGCGATACCCATTGATAGCTCTCTTCAAATCACTCAAAACCCTCTCTTGACGAAGTAAAAATGGTGTATAATATGAGGGTTCGCGTATGAAGTTATAACTTAACTGTTCTGCCCAGTTGTCTTACCTTACGCTATCGCATCCCCACGTCACGCGATCGCGGAGAACAAAATTCCAGGCCCTCGATTTTACCTTGCGATTGCAGGAACCCTTACGCGATCGCAGTGAACCAACCTCCCTCTCTACACGATCGCATCCCTGAGTCACTCGATCACAGTGAACATTTATCTCGGCCTATGCGATCGCGGACCGCTTCACTCGATCACATAGAGCAAATTCGATCTCCTCAAAATTTCTCCTACGCAATCGCAGCCTCATGCTCGCGATCGCAGTAAACAAAAATTTGCTAGTATAGATGCTGCAATTTCTGCTTCAACATTTCAACTCAAAAATTCCCGTTGGGCATCCGAAAACACTCCGAGACCCTCGGGACCTCAACCAAATGCACATATATGTCACATTACTTCATTCAAGCTTGCTCGTAACATAAAAACACCATCATAAACATCAAAATCATCAAATTCTCACTGATTCAAGCCTAAGTTTCACTAAAACTTCCGAAATTAGCATTTGATCTAAAACCCGACCTAAACAGCTCCGAATGATCTGAAATTTTGCACGCATATCCAAAATCACCTAACATAGCTACTATAACTCTTGGAATTCTATTCCGAGCCCCAGATCAAAATCTCGCCTACCATCCAGAATTCGCCAAAATTCAACCTTAGCCAATTCAAGCCTAAATCTACACCGGACCTCCGAATTCTATTCCGATCGCTCTCCCAAGTCATTAATCATCCCCCGAAACTAGTGTAATCATCAGAAATAAATTCCAATCTTTCTAACTCATCGGTCAACATCTGGTTGACTTTTCCAAACTAACCTTCCCATAAAGAGGTTTATTGCCTCATTTCTAACCGGATTATGTCTGATTTACTTCTAACTCTCCAAACACATATAAATGAATATATTAAAGTATAAAATGTAGAAAATGGGGTGGTGGCTCCCATAATGATGGATCGAGTCGTTACATTCTCCCCAACTTAAACAAACGCTCGTCCGCAAATGGGTCAGGAAACATACCTGGGCTCTCAAATAAGTATGGATATGTGCTCTGCATCTTCCGCTCGATATCCCTAGTTGCTTCCTCCACGGGAAGACCTCTCCACTGCACTTTTACAGAAGCTGTGTCTTTGGATCTCAACTTACGAACCTATCGATCCAAAATGGCTACCGGTTCCACATCATAGGTCAAGTCCCCGTCCAGCTGTATCGTGCTAAAGTCTAATACATGAGACAGATCTCCAACGTACTTCCAGAGCATAGATACATGGAACACCGGGTGAACTCCCGACAAGCTAGGTGGTAAAGCAAGCATATATGCCACCTCCCCAACTTTCCAAAGCACCTCAAAAGGCCCAATGAACCTTGGGCTGAGCTTTCCTTTCTTTCCAAATCTCATAACGGCCTTCATAAGCGAAACTTTCAGCAACACCTTCTCGCCAACTGAATAAGACACATCTCAGACCTTCTGGTCCGCATAACTCTTCTGACGCGACTGAGCTGTGCAAAGTCTCCCCTGAATCAACTTCACCTTGTCTAAGGAACTAACTCTGTCCCCAATAATCTAGCCTCGTCGGGCTCAAGACAACCGACTGGAGACCTACACCGTCTACCATATAAGGCCTCATACGGCGCCATCTGAATGCTGGACTGATAGATGTTGTTATAAGCAAACTCAACGAGAGGCAAGTAATCAACCCAGGAACCTCCAAAATCAATAACGCAAGCACGCAACATGTCCTCCAGTATCTGAATTGTACGCCCGGACTGCCCATCCGTTTGTGGGTGAAATGCTGTGCTCAACTCTACCCGTGAACCCAACTCTCACTGAAATGTCCTCCACAACTTCGAAGTAAATTGAGTACCTCTGTCTGATATGATAGAAACTGGAACTCCATGCAATCTCACAATCTCACGGATGAATATCTCTGCTAACCACTCCGAGGAGTATGTAGTACACACAGGAATGAAATGAGCTGACTTGGTCAGCCTATCCACAATCACCCGAACTGAATCAAACTTCCTCCCTGTCCGAGGGAGTCCACTAACAAAGTCCATAATGATCCTTTCCCACTTCCACTCGAGGATATCCATACGCTGCGACACGCTACCGCGCCTCTAATGCTCATACTTGACCTGCTGACAGTTGAGGCACCGTGCTACATGACTCACAATATCCTTTTTCATCCTTATCCACCAATAATGCTGTCTCTAATCCTGGTACATCTTTGCGGCACCTGGATGGATAGAATACACCGAGCTCTGTGCCTCATCCAATATCGACCCACGAAGTCCATCAACATTGGACACGCATATCCGGCCCTGCATCCTCAACACACCATCACTATAAATAGTGACATCTCTGGCATCATCATGGTGAACTCTATCCTTAAGGACAAGCAAGTATGGATCATCATACTGGCACTCACGAATGCGATCATATAAGGAAGATTGAGAAACAACGCAAGCCAATACCCTACTGGGCTCTGAAATATCCAATCTCACCATCTAATTGGCCAACACCTGAACATCAACTGCAAGGGTCCTCTCCCCAACTGGAATGTATGCCAAGCTGCCCATACTAATAGCCTTCCGGCTTAAAGCATCAGCCACTACATTGGCCTTCCTAGGATGATAAAAGATAGTAATATCATAGTCTTTGAGTAATTCAAGCCATCTCCGCTGCCTCAAATTGAGATCTTTTTGCTTAAACAAGTGCTGAAGGTTTCAGTGGTCTGTATATACGTCACAAGATATACCATATAAGTAATGTCTCCAAATCTTCAAGGCATGAACAATAGCAGCTAACTCTAAGTCGTGAACAAGGTAGTTATTCTCATGGGGCTTTAACTGACGAGAAGCATATGCAATAACTCTAACCTCCTACAACAATACACAACCAATCACAACTCTCGAAGCATCATAATGCACCGTATAAGACCCTGAAGCTGATGGCAATACAAGTACCGGAGCTGTGGTCAAGGCCGACTTGAGCTTCTAGAAGCTCTCCTCGTATTCATCATACCACACAAATGGAGCATTCTTCTGTGTCAACTTCGTTAGAGGTGAAGCATAGACGAAAAACCCTGAACGAACATGCGGTAATAGCCTGCCAACCCAAGGAAACACCGGATCTTAGTAACTGAGGACGGCCTGGGCCAACTTTGCATCACCTCGACTTTCTATGGATCGACCCGATTACCATCACTGGACACTACATGTCCCTGAAAAGTCACAATATCAAGCCAGAACTCACACTTAGAAAATTTCTCATAAAGTTTTTCCTCTCTCAATCTCTGCAATACCACCATCAAGTGCTTTGCGTGCTCCTCCTAACTGTGCCAGTACACCAGGATATCATCAATAAATACGATCACAAATGAATCCAGATATGGCCGAAATACACTGTTCATCAAGTGCATGAATGCGGATGGGGCAGTAGTCAGCCCAAAAGATATCACCAGAAATTCATAGTGCCCATATATCATTCTGAAAGTCGTCTTCATAATGTCTGAATCTCTAATCTTCAACTGGTGATAACCCGATTGAAGGTCAATTTTAGAGAATACACTTGCTCCCTAAAGCTGATCAAACAAGTCCTCACTACGATGTAATGGGTACTTACTCTTTATTGTCACCTTGTTCAACTGCCTATAATCAATGCACATTCTCATTGTGCCATCTTTCTTCTTTACGAATAATACCAGTGTACCCTAATATGACAAACTCGGGTGAATGAACCCCTTATCTAAGAGTTCCTGAAGATGTTCTTTCAACTCTTTTAACTCAGCTGGTTTTATACGATAGGAAGGAGTAGAAACGGGCTGAGTGTCCGGTACCAAATCAATACCGAAATCGATGTCCCTGTCCGGCGGCATGCCCGGTAGGTCCGCTAGAAATATATCCGGGAAATCCCTCAGGGGACCGAATCAAGACTGGGAGCCTCAGCCTCAACATCCCTAATGAAATCCCAATAAGATAAGCAACCCTTCCCAATCATTCGTTGAGCTTTTAGGAAGGAAATCACCCTGTCGGATACATAATCAGTCACGCCTCACCACTCGATCCTCGGATTACCTGGAATAGCTAATGTAACAGTCTTGGCATGACCGTCCAGAATCGCATGGTAAGGAGATAACCAATCCATGCCTAGAGAATCACGTCGAAATCCACCATGCCCAATAATAATAAGTCAACTCGGATCTCCAGACCCCTAATAGTAACAAGGC
>JASVEL010013894.1:0-57347 GCA_032618575.1 Nicotiana noctiflora
TTCAAAGTCTGAGTGATCTATTGTGTTAGACTATTAAAAAACTGTGCCAGTCTGTACGATAACCTGCACGAAGTCCCTGATTATGGAAGCTTCTTAGAAGAAATTGATGTATTATCTGCGGTGGTTTTTGCTATAATTTTTTTTTAGAAAAGGTGCATGAAATGTACATTCGTGCCATAAATCACATTGTGAGCTGCAAAGAAGGGGGTAAGCTTAGCCGGCCGAATTTCAGCCAAGATGAAATGTGTAAGTTTTGTTTTCACTGGGATGAGAGTGGCACAAGTTTGGAATGACCTCCTGGCCATGGCTAATCCAGCTTGGCCTTCCCTCTTGTTATTAACACTTTAAAAGTATGTTAGTTGTCCTTACCTGCGTATAATGTGTGTGGGGTGTGTGTGTTGTTGGACTGATAAATAGAAGTGTCTGCTGATTATTCTGTTACAAGGTCTTTTACTTATATCTTTCACATTGTTTTCCTCAAGTATGTCATATCCAGATGTCCTTTCAGGGCTAACTGGTGTTGTTAGCTGGCATGCTCAGATTTTCCTCGTGGTTCCTTGGTGGTAAGTTCCAATAGTTTATTTCCTTTTGTAATTTATTGTTTGCCACAATTGTCCACAGGATTTAGATCATAAGTTGGGACCAATGGCCTTAGGCAAGATCGAATTTCCGGGTAACTTTGATCTTATGGTATTCATGGCTTTGTAAATCTTGTTGGTATTATATGGCCAAGATCTATGGAGAAGAAAGATCCGCTAAATTTATGTAGAAATAGCTCAATGGCATTAAGAGGTATATGTTGGGCTCCATGGGATGGATCTTTGCAAAAGATCATATGGTGCTAGAAAATGAAGATAACTCCAGCTCGTGAAGTATAACTGGGTATTTATTAACTCAAGTTCGTAAATTTTGGAACAGAAAGAAACTGATCCTTTTGTCATCTCTTATTGCAACTGCTCCTTATGGTTCAAAATTATTTCATGTATTATGTGTTTTATATGTATTTTGGAACCTCATGTTGTTTAAAATAAATTACTGGTGATTTCAAGGATGTTGGAATCAAGTGCTTTTGTCAAGACCAACTTCCATCAGGCCTTTTAACTTTTGGCATAAAATTGGAGCTGAGGTAGGTTTTGGTGTTTGTGTTGGAACGATATCATGAAAAGAATTCAATCAAGCCGGTGAAGCAAGTAAAAATTGTGTTTCCATGAATACAATGACAATTTGTCACATTCTTCCCTAGTCTTCTAGAACTCAGTAGGTAGCTACCATGTAAACTTAGTGCCTTTGGATGTGCTGCTGCTGTCTGCTGAATGTTTTTCCTGCATGTATTTCCGATTGCGACCTTTAAGTTGTTTGATTTGACCTGCCAATTTGAGTTGGTTTACCTGCCTTCACATATTTTACTGGTGAAAACTTCAATTGCCATCTGGAAATTGTTAGTCGCTTGATATAGGAAAGCAGCAGCCCTCCATGCAGATTGTCTTTTACTTGTCTTGTAGTGTATAGCTTCTCTTTCTTGCATGACCAACCATATCAATGTTCATTTTTTGTGGTTAAGTGCTCATCTTTTACATGTACGTCGGATAGTGGCAAGCTGTTATCACTGATATCAGAGGGTTGGCTTCGTGCTGTATCAAGCTGATGTGTGATGAGTCACTGGAGTGGACCTGAACTTGATTTCTATTAGCCTTATACTGATATTGTTGCTGTCTTGTGGTTGGAGAACTATGAGATTTAAATTGTGATTTGCAGTTTGCCTGCCACAAAGCTCTACAAGTGTTTGATATATAGCACATTTGCCTGAGTTTTAGCGTTCTGGAATAATTCGAAGTGCAATTTACACCTGATCTATTAACTTCTAAAATGTAGAAAGAAACTTCTAGCAGATCAGGAAATGGACTTCATGGACGATTGCAGGGTGTGTTGAGCAAGTATTTCTGCTAAACTGGCTCCTGCACCACAGGCGTAATAAAGATGGAAAAAGCTTGGGCCTTCATTGATTCTATTTACTTTGATTTCTCATAAGATCCGATAAATTCATGTGCTGTATTAATGTAAGAGTTATAACACTTTTCAGTGTGTGGGAACGCTTCAAGAGATGCTAAATATAAAATGGGTAATAGAGAAGAAGATATGGAGTCGTTATTGTCAAGATCAAAATGAGAGCTTAACCGTCGACTGTCGAGATTAATTAACAGGTGAGGACCATGAAGTCCGGATAACAGATTGGTCCAATTTCAATCTAGTGGATTGTGATCGATGGTGCTTAAAATATTAATGGAATTTTTAACTCTTAGGAATGTTGACACCTTATTTATTTTAAATATATATTATTTAAAAAATTTATATTCTATAGATACTTTTTAACCCTTTTTCTTTTTTTGTTTCATCTTTCATTCTTCCCTTGCTTTCTTCTTTTTGTTTTTGCCCTTTTTGAGGCGAGGGACTATTGGAAACAGCTTCTTTACTTGCATTAGGTAAGAGTAAGGTTTGAGTATAGATATTTTTTAAGATTTATAGCAAAATATTTAATTTTGGTTACCTCCTAGCCTAAGTCATTAAATATGCTATTTAGTTATATTTCTCTTTTGATAGTTCCCATTCTTTTTTCCATTCCTTGCAAATACGATGTTCAATTTCAAAATTTCTTTTACCCACACTATTTTCTTTTCTTCTCATAACCAAACAAAAAATCCGTGCTTCCAGTCGGCAACGCAACAGCTCCTGACGCCGGAGACACATGAATCGGGCCGGAAAGCATTGTTTGTCTTCCATATACCAGTTAGCATTTGTTTATTATCAGCAAGTCAAATCAACATTTTGAATTGAAATATTTGCCATCGTTCCCAGCTTTTGTCTATCTCTGTTGGTCCCTAGCTACTTTTTTTTTTGTTTTTCCTTTTATCTTAATACTAGTAAAGAGAGGACTTGAATCTTAGAATATTATCTCTGTTTTTGAACGGCGGTGGATTCGTCGGAAATTAGGGTTTGTTCTTGAACAAAGACGATGAAGTTTGGGTTGAGCAACTTGAATTTTCTGTTAATATATTTCAATGTATTACGTTGTATTTTCATGTTTTCATTGCCTTTCTTTTCATTGTAATTTAATGTATATCGTTATATTCCACGTATGTCATTGTATCCGTTGTCTTTTTTTTTTTCCATTGTATTTCAAGCTATCCCGCTGTATTTTATGTATTTCATTGTATTCACTGTCTCGCTATATGCCATTAATGTGTTCATATATTTTTTTTAAATTAATATAATTTATGTATTCAGATGTATTATATAGTTTCTCTAAAGATTGCTATGTTTTTGGGGTATTTTTCGGTTGAGAATCTTTTTTATAACTGAAAATATAAAATTTGTATGTTATAATTGAGTTTGTTGAGTTATATTAGGAGTCTATTATATTAATTGAATCATTTTCCATTTTAAAAATAGTGCAATGCCCTTTTTCACGTCATGAATACAATCAAATATGGTCGAATATCGTCGATCTCTTCCTTAAAGATTGGGATGAGTCGATGTCAGTCGATGGTGTGAAAACACTTCCTGATGTCGAATTCCAAAAACCAGCGAGAGGTTCCCCACTCTTCTTTGATCCGTCTTAGGACAAAGTTGAAGCCTCGATCCGAGCTTAATCTGTCCCGCTATAATCTCATGTTTCACTACATAAATACACTCGAATACAACAATTGATTAGCTGTACTTTCCTGATTCACGCTTATTTTTGCGACTGTATTCATAAATACAATAGTTTAAATACATCAAATACATTTTATAACCACATAAAACATATCTATAATCCGTAATATAGCAAATGATATTTATAAATAGCTAATTACTACTAAAAATTGGTGATTTATTAAAATTTCTCAATACTAATTTAGCTTATGTATTAATAGTAGTAATGGAAGAAAAATATTAAAATATTGATTAAAAAGATCCTACTTTTGACATGAAACGTCATAAAATTTACAGAGATTGAAAGGTGTGAAAATTGTATGCCGGAACATTATTAGTAGCAAATCACGAAATAGAAAATTATGAGTAATTTGGACGGATAATGTCTTATTTCCTTATGAATTATGATATGAGTTCTTATGAAAAATAGTTTCTTACCCCATTTTTGGGTGCATTTTCACCTCTATCTGTTTTTTTTGTCACGTTTTAACTTGTGCTCGCTTCGCAAAAAAAATTTCAAGTCGCTTTTTCGCGTAACTTTTAGCATTCGGGGCTGAAGTAGCAAAGGTATTAACGCAAAGCTTCAGCATTCTACTAGCCGGACCTGATATTCAGCTTTAGAGCTGAAGTTTTTATTTTGCAACCGACAAACTTCAACTTGGAGTTGAAATTTAATGTAGTAACTGACGAAATTCAAATCTAGAGCTGAAGTTTTCGTGACAATTGAGTTGTGACAGTTGCACAACCCCAAGTTAATGCAATGAATCTATTTCAGTTAGGTCCAGCTGAATGCCTGCAAATATAAGTGAGAATGAGATTCATAGGCAAGAAGAATCTCATCTTATGGTCTGCTGGCCAGCGTTCTCAAACGAATCACAGCAATATGGCCAAAAGTTCATTCAAAAATCTGTGCACTGCAGGCTACATCTTCTAATTGCAATATTGTTTCTGGGATTGGTCCAAAAAATTTTTTTGACGCAAGACGAATAAAAAAAATAGGCTCTGCATTTTGTCTTCAAACTACGGTAAATTCCTCGCATATCTGTTACGCACCAATTTTAAGGATTGATATTTTGAGTTTTTTTTGTTTGTTTTTAAATGGATTATGGTTTTATATATAGAAGTTTTGAGAGAACATAAAGACAAATAAAAGAAGTTGATTGATAACGATCAAATAGATAGGCTAAGATAAATGGAGAAGATGAGCATGAAATTTTTGTTGAGAAGAAGAAAATGGAGGAGGAGATGGAGGAGGAGAAAGGGAGCTGAAGTTATTTAAGAAGTAGGTATAAATTAGAAATTTAAAAAAAATAGGTATAGTTTTTATGTTCCTCTCTTCTATATTATATTATTATATTTTATTTTTAATTACATTAAACAAATTCCATCTTGCATTTTTATTAATTTTTAATTTCTATTAAAACAATTTCATAAAATTTTAAATAATATACTTTGTAAGAAATTATTATAGATTAACTAATAATTCAAATAAAAGTGAAATTATTGTGATACAATATTAATTAAATACATATTACACAACGATAAATTCATTCGAAATACTACATAAATATTCAACTTCAACATCTAGTATTCTCCCACAAATGATCTATTAATGCATTACGAAGTGCAACATCTTATATTTTATATTTGCACCATTTATTTTTTGAGATAATTATATATTTTTTGTACAACTATAACTTATAATAAAATTAAATACAAAGTACTAACATAAAGAATAAATGCACGAAGATTAATTTATCAAAATTATACACCAAAGTTAAGATGTAAAATTAAAATTATAAAGATATTACATAAACATAATTAGATATATATAAAGAGATAAATTAAAAAATTAAATAATAAAATAATAATAAAAAAGTGATGAATAGTAATGGGGGATGAATAGTGTACTCATATTTGAGGTATTAAATGGGTGGACCGGGCCGGGCTGGGTTGCTATTTTTTGGACCCGTACGGGTTACAATCCGAGCCGGTTACGGGTTGGGGCTTAACGGGTTTAACGTGTTCGGATTCATCCGGATAAAAATGAACCGTAAGGGTTACGGGTTGAGGAGGCCGGGCCGGGCTGGATTTAGTGTATTTTTTAATTTTTTTTTATATTTTGTATAACTATTGTAAGTTATATTAATACAAAGTACTAACATAAAGAATAAATGCACGAAGATTAATTTATCAAAATTATACACCAAAGTTAAGATGTAAAATTAAAATTATAAAGATATTACATAAACATAATTAGATATATATAAAGAGATAAATTTAAAAATTAAACAATAAAATAATAATAAAAAAGTGATGAATAGTAATGGGGGAGATGAATAGTGTACCCATATTTGAGGTATTAAATGGGTGGACCGGCCCGGGCTGGGTTGCTATTTTTTGGACCCGTACAGGTTATGATCCGGGCCGGTTACGGGTTGGGGCTTAACGGGTTTAACGGGTTCGGATTCATCCGGTAAAAATGAACCGTAAGGGTTACAGGTTGAGGAGGTCGGGCCGGGCCTGGATTTAGTGTATTTTTTAATTTTTTTTATATTTTGTATAACTATTGTAAGTTATATTAATACAAAGTACTAACATAAAGAATACACTGAAGATGCAAAAAAAATTAGACTTATAAATTGCAAGTGCTACATTTATTTCAAAATTCAAACTTACAAATTGAAAGATTTACATTTAACAACAAGTAAATTAACCAAAAAAGAATAAATTCAAAGGTTTTGCATTGCCTTAATAAGTTTTTCATAATCAATATGAACTGAGTGACCTTCTTGTGGAGTGTTAAATTCGGATAGGTTACCATCTGTTAATCGTTTAAAAAAACTAAACGGACCAACCCCCTCTATCCCTCCTACCCAGCCCCACCCGGGCCCTTTGTACCGGGTCAGTTCGGTTCCGATTTTTTTTCGGTTTGGACCAGTCCGGTTACGGGTCAACCCTGCCCGTTTACCACTCTTAATTTGTGAGAAAATTATTCATCTCCCATCTCGGGGACAAAAAAAATAAAAGGGTTAAAACTAAATTACACAAAAATAACCCCCATTATAGAGAATGGGGTAAGGTTTGAGATGGCGAACATTTCGACATGACTAGAGTTGATTGGTGACATCTGACCTTTAATGGTTAACTGTTTCCACATTTAGCGGTCAGTCAATTAACTTTCGCTTAAACTTTGTTAGCATATTCAGAGCTCGTTTGGACGAGATTTTAGATTTTTCTTATTATAAGTGCTTATCTTAAATGAAATTTTAAAAGACAATTTCAGACAGTCACACAGTTTTGTTTGAGCAAATTATTTAGGAAACGCTTCTGTTACTGTTAGAAACACATTTCGTGTTTGGTCATTTTCCCTTTTCTCTAATTTGGTCATTTCATGCTTAAGTTATTTAGTTCAGACTAAACACGCTTAAGTTATTTAGTTCATTTGCTAAAATTTCAAATTAAATATGCTTAAGTTTTTTAGTTCATTTGCTAAAGCTTCAGACTAAAGTTTTTATTTCATTCGCTAAACTTCAAGTTAAACATGCTTAAGTTTGTATTGCAGTTTGTAATTTTCTAATGACTCTAATGCATGCTGAAGTTATTTAGTTTATTTGCTAAAACTCATACCAAAGCATGCTAAAATTTTATCCTGTCTACAGTTTTGTCAATAATCTTGAAGGGCAAAATCACTTTTAACAAAAAAAAAATAGGTCTAATTGTAAATGGAAAAACAAAACAAGTATAAGTTAAAAGAGGCGACCAAATAGGGCATCCAATGCAATATTTACAAAAGAACTTGTAAATATTTACTTTAGATTTAGTATTTTTTAAATAGATAAATGTTACACTAATTAAGTTTATCAATTTCATCTTAATGTTAAAAATGAAAAACCAAAACGAGAGAAGGCGAGTTATGAAACTTTAGTCATAAATATGTTCTCAACAATGCATAAGATTGGTTTAGTCTCAACAATATTAGGATATTTTTTTGACAATAGTACTACTATCTAGTAAAAGAACTATAGAAGTTTTTACTTCTACTTCTAACTAAAGATAGACTACTTTTTTGAGTTTTTTGTCAACCCAAAAGTCTAAAGTCTTGTAACTTTATCCATTCAATAAACCACTAAGGAGTCGCTTGGTTAGAAATACGAGTTACACCAGTATAAGTTATACCGGTATAAGTTATAATGGGATAAGTTATGCTGGGATTAATTGTGCTGGGATTATTATTTATTCATTGTTTGGAATATTGTATTAAGAATGACAATTGAATAATTTCTAAGAGGAAGGTATAAGTTATACCGGTGTTAATTACCCCACCTTTTATGAGGTATAAGTTATCCCAGTGTTAAAATTAACAACGGGATAACTTGCACCTGATTTGCTAACCAAACAGAGTATTAAGGTGGTATTAAATTCTTATATCACCCTTACACCTTCTTATACCTCATACCAAACGACCCCTAATAGTTTGGAGCACTTGTTGACAATATAGAGACTTGCACTTCTATGTACTGTTTTCTTCTACTAAAATTTGCAACTAGAAATTGCATCTGAAAGAGTTCTGGGAAACGTTTTCTGACACAATACAATTGTCAAACCCCCAGAATGCAGATATACGAAACAATAGGCATATGAAATTTTCACCAAAACTATGCCTTTAGCATATTGGTTTAGATTAGATATGGGCCACAAGAAGCAAAATAAGCTGCATTAAACCTACTGCATCAACTGACCAAATGAAGGTAACAAAACTGTGCATCGTCAAAAGGCAAAACATGTTGGGCTGCAATGATTATATTCAAAACCTAAATCTGGCACAGACGCGCTAATACGCTTGGCCGGAAACATAATCTCCTCAAATGAACAATTTCCTGAAGCAAGAAGTAACAAAAAGTGTGATAACGTAAATCCAACCAAGTGCAAAATGATAATAATGGATAGATATTCTCCTGTTATGAAAATGCACCTCTGTGTTATCATGATCATATTGAATCACAAAGAGACATCTGCAGCCCCTTATATCATGAAATTTCTTTTGAATTTCAGTAACACACGCTTCAACATATCTAGCCTGGTCCTTCCTCTCCTAGTTAGATCAAAATAGGAAAACCAAAATATAAAGTTAAAGCATCCTGCGATACACCAACATATCTGCAATTCAGAGGCCATCATTGTGATATATTCTACCTTTTGTGATCTCATTCTTAGACCCTCTATCAATGGCGCTATCCCAGAAGTTATTTGCCCTTTTTACCCCTAGAACAAAAAAGAGAGTCCATTGGAAGAAAGGTGTACCTGGAAGCACAAAACAGGATCCCCAACCCTGACTTTGTTACATTCTGAACTCTCAAGAGGTACAGATCGTTCCCGGACTGACTTTCTTACGTTTATCCACTCGTCCTCCTCTGATCCAAATCCCGCGAATCTCACAAGAACTTCCTGCAGCACATTGCATTCCACCAAATGTCAAGCAACATCCACTTCTAAGTTCTAATTTGAGCAAGTATTATTTCTACCATCTCATTCAAATAAGCAATTTATTTGATTAATTTGAACTACTTACAGGTTCTCCTGAGCTAAGATACCGGTGTGAGATAAATGTATCAACGTCATACCTGTTAAACACCAAAAGTAAACACTAAATTAGTCCCTTACAAAGAAGTGCAAATCTTTTACTTCAACAACCTCACAACAGATGCATTGATTCAAAAGAAAAATACTAGGTATCATCAAAACATTTCCATCCTTGACCTTATTAAAATAAACATTTCCATCCTTGAAAGAAAATATATAGTTTACGGAAATGGATACCTCCTACCCTTTCTTTTGCTCCTTCCCTTTTAAGCAGGATAACATTTCCCTGATTGTTAAGAAGTCAAAGAAGAATTCTTTTGAAAGTCTTGAAATTCGATTTTGAATAGATAGGTAGCTTACTAAACTACTTGTTCTGATTGTTAGTTATCTGATAAGAATTTCAGACGCAGCTCCCAAATAAAAGGCCTGGCACTCAAGATATCAATTTTGATCTAAAAACATCAGTTTCAGGAATAAGTCATTATTCTGGAGCAAAAACCTCTATGATCCTGGATAGTTTTCGGCAGCTCCAAGGGACAATGTGTTAGATAGCCCTACAAGGTGCAATGACCTATGAGAATATGACAAATTCTCAGATGTTTAATAACCATTTAGCAGTAAATTATGATAGTAGGCTTCGACAAGTTTTAGCCATAAAAAATGGCCACAAAATAAAGTGTAAGAACTTCAATACATTTCCCTAATATCCACCATATTGTATGTTTATAGGGATGGATGATCTTAATGTAGCTCCCATAAGAAAAAACATAAAACATTTTTTGCAACCAGCAGTCATTGACCATTATCGAAGGGGGAAGCACCAGGAAGTAACTTAGAGAACTTCTATAAACAAACAACAGAAAAGTAAGATATTCAAAATGGATGTTATTTTCCAGAACAATGTCATTCTTATGGAATCCTTTGAGCTATTCGATCCGCAAATAGTTGCATCGGCATCAGTGTAGCTGCTCATCGGTTAAGAGAAACTTTCTCCTTTTTTGTCTTGTCCCTTTTTCTTTATTTTTTAGACAGGTCAAAGAAAAGATAGACTAGAAAGTATGCAAACAAGATTTCATTCTTGCATCTTATGTTAATGGCTAAAAGGGCAAAAAAGGTTGAAAATGCATCCAAGGTGAAATGCTGAAAAAGATGAACACGCATCTAAACGCTATTGCTAATAGAGTAAGCCTTTCTGGCTTGCTAATGTAGGCTTACCATGCCCCATCTGTTGAAGACCTAGCCTCAAATTCTAAGTCTGACAAATCTGGAACCTTTTGCCCTGGAAAGAAATTTATTGAACAATGTAAGTGCAGTTTTCTGACAAAACAACCACAGATTTAACTGTTAAGGGAGCATAAGTAGCACTAATCATTTGGCAGAAGAGATTTAGCTACCAAATAAAGGAAACATATGCCTAGATAATTCTTATTTGGCAATTACTTACAAGACTCTTATCAAATCAGTACACATTTTTAGATGGAGGAAAACCAACAAAAAATATCTCTTTCACCATTGATAGTCAATGTGAGCAAGAAACGTTACTTTAAAGAGATGTTAAGCCTTCCATTAGAGTTGATAAAAGCGATTGACAAGAATAGGAGAAATAAGTAAGAAAGAATGAATACAAGGGACAAAGTAGTTTGACTCTCTGTAGCTTGATAAGCAAAAAAACTTAGAAAAAGAAGAAAGAAAGGACCGAAAGGAATTGAAACAAGTTGCTCTTCTTTGAGAGGACTTGTGAAACAACAATAATTCAGGGACGATTATGAATAGATAGAGAAGGATACAAGGTGTTGCTATAAATTTTCACTCCCAGCTAATAAGAAGTTCAATCTCATGCAGAATTATCACAGATCATACAACTGTCGGCATAATGTAACTAAAATTGTTAAATTTTGTGCTTGGTGTTTGAAATACTAATAAACAACAAAGCAACTTTGAGAATCCTTCAAGGGTAGTGCACTATATAAATGAGAAAGAGGAACAAATCCGGTTATACTAAGATACAACATTAATAACTGAATGAAAGGCAGAATGACTCCAAGTTGTTCCTCATTCAGTAGCATTGTACAGTTTAATTCAATAATCAGTTCAGAAAAGCTGTATGATATCAACTAATGCATAGCTCTGACAAAATTTCTTGATTCATAACAAGTCTATCCCTGATCTTGTGGATACCAATCTAATATAACCTCAAGCTGAAGCTGGGAAGCACAATAATTCTAGGAAGTCTAGAAAAATTTAACAGATTTTTTTCTGAACTAAGAACACAAAAACAATTCTTTGAAATAGTGACTATTGGATATGAAGGCATCAAAGGTCCTTAATTTGTATGTGTGGTTAACTTATCGTGAGAAGATTAACAATTGTAGTGTATTAGTTTCAACTCTCACTTATAAATGGTCAGTAAGGGAGGAAAGTAGAAGAAAAAGGAAATTTCTGCACCCGCAAAACAATGTCTCATCTAATCAGTATGTCAGATATCTACTTTCATAAAGTAAACTAGATCAGTAGAGACCTTCCGGGATATGAAATGTTATTGCTTTATCCAAAGCACATTCTTCAGTCACATCAGGGAGTTTCCTCTTGGCCTCTGCTGAATTATCCTTTGAGAGACAACTTAGCTGCCTGTTCCGGAACCATGTTTGGACCTAAATTCAAGTGAAATAGTAGAACTTAGTTCTATATGGAGATTCAACCAAGAATATCTGATCCTGGAGTAAGTATGTCAAGCTATGAACCTCAGTCCATTTCACGATCGGTTTTCCTGCACGACCTTTAGAGTGGCTGAAAACATGCCAAAAATGTGTTAAAAGTCAAATGTATACAAAGTGATTTTGTTGATTATTCAACAAGAAAATGCAACTCACCTGAAGTCCTGTGCCAATTTCTTGCAGAATTCTTGGTCACAAACTTGTTCTCCTGATTGTTTAAGTTCTTTCTCCATTTTCTCAATCTGCTTGAATTAAAAAGAGATGTCCAAAAAATTACAATTTAGAAAAGAGTAACTGCAATTAGAGTTGTTTCTTCCAACATGTGTTCTTAAAGCTGCAGATTGGCATCATTTGCAAATTCCAGATGATGATTAATTCACAATGCCCAAAGAAGCCAACGGAGATGTGGATGACTAGTCAAAGGTACATATCTCTAATATAAAGTTTCACCTTTCTCGAAAGTCAAAACTAAACATAAATAAATCACAATGTGAAGTAACAATCAAGAAGCCACAGCCACGGCCACAATTGGATTCAAGAAACTTCTTTTTTGTCTTTAATAAGTTCTATCACCCCTGCCATATAATGATTCCAGATGTAGAAACCAAGGCATGAGACATTCTAAAGCAACTCAATAATGCAATGCTAGAAAATGAACCAATCATACATTGAATACATTCACAAACTCAAAGAAGCAAGTAGGATTGGATGCAACTGCTCAATCACTATGATCCACAATGTGAGCAGGCAGAATTGATAAAATTCATAATTACAATAAAGCATGACAAACAGCACAAATATAAACAACCAAGCATGCAATTCTAAAGATCTTGCATGATGGGTATAGTTTTATAAGCCAATTAATCTACTACCCTCTATCCCAAAATAGTTAGGGCAGCTAGGCGAACTCTCTGTTCTAATTTCGCTCCATTTAGGTCTATTTTGTTTTGATACTCAATAAGTAGTCTTATAAGACAAATTAGAGATTCCCTAAATCACATATTCATCCCTACACAGACATAAAGACTTCTAGTCAGACTAAAAGACTCCTAACAACCACCGAACCTAGTATAAGTGTAACAACAACTAAACTTTAATCTAAACTAGATAGTATTATCTATATGGATCCTTTGCGTTCATTCGGTTGAGTTCTTAATTGAGTTCGCATTGATTCTAAAGATGTAGGTCTTTGAGACAACTTCCCTTCATGTGATTGCAAATCTATCTTCCTTTTAACATCCTCAATCATCATATTGTCACACGTCCAGACCGGTACATGACCAAACTGTCCAGCCAGCCTTCTCTAATTTCGTTGTTACTCGCATTCACTGTTGGACGTGATCATTACTAATTTTCTCTTTAATCTGGTACAAATGTAAATCCATATTAATATGCATATTCATACACCACCATCTTGTTGATATATTGGACTTCTAAGGCTCAACATTGACTTCCATATATTACTGCTGGTTGCACAAACATATTAAAGTAGTTTCATAGACCATAAAAATTTTAAATTTTAATTTTGGTAAAGTAAAAGGAAATATATACCCCTTTAGCTAGATTTTACATAACTTCTAGTAACATATACTAGCCACCAGCAATCCTGCATGAGACAAAACCAGTTTTTTTCCTTCTTTTTTTTCATTTTAATGATAAAAAGGAGACTGTACTCATGTAAAACCAATAACCTTCCCTAGAGCCAAACCAACCGTGTGATGTATTACACAAACTACATCAACCTCACTTGTTTGTTCATTTCAACCAATATATTAATCAGTTTCATGCTTTAGACCAGCAAAATTATCTTACATAAAAACACTTCAAGCTAAGATAGAGGTACTGAAATTTCAACTCTGTAACTAAGTAGAAATGCTATACACATAACTATAAGCTCTATTGTGAAGAAGGGTTTACACATAAAATATGAACATTCCATCTGAAAACCTTAATTATTAAAAAGGGAAAGCTTTTATTTATGTCTAAAAAAAACATGCAATAGTTTTTTTGTTGTTGTCGATGAAACTAAAACCAAGACTTTCTGCATTGCATGCTCTGATACCAAGTTTATTTGGAAAAGGACATCTCTATAGAATACACATAAACATAATCTTGATCAAATTTCTTAAGAACCCATAAAGGCGAAACCTTGAAAAAAACATTCTTAAAAAAAGGGCACAAAATCGGGAACAAAATTCGGAAAAGGGAAAAGCACCTCAGCATCAGTAAAGCCAGAGAAAGGTTTTCTCGGTCTGGGACGAAGGTCCATTACTCACTGAAACTGCAGATTTTGCCAAAAGCTTTATAGGATCAAAGGGTCATTCGGGGCTGAGAAGCTCTTTCGCTGTTTCTGTAACTTGAAATTTGAGTGAGACTGTGTTTTGGGCGCCTTCTCTAATTCTTCCTCTCTCTCTCTCTCTCTCTCTCTCTCTCTCTCTCTCTCTCTCTTGTTTTTTACTTTCTTTTTGTGGGGCGTGTTTGGTTTCCTTTTACGGGTTCAAACCTGAAATATATATTACTTAGTGAAATATATTACAGAAATGAGATGGTGAAAAGAACATTTCAAGAACTTTCCAACTCTTGTTTAGGTAATTATTTTTTTTGTTGCATAATAAATTATGTATAAGTTTAAAAAAGAGCTATATAAAGTATAAAAGTTTAATTTTTTTTTTAAACAAATATAGAGAAGAAGGATTTGCAATTATTATGATTTCCATCAAGGAAATTGTACTTGAAGTAACTATCGAATCCAAAGTTCATAAGAAACTTGTGATACGTAGGAAGTAACAATTTGATACGAATACTGATTATGAAATCTCAAATCTTTTGAAGAGTTCTTTAGAATTCATTACTTTTATATATAATAGACATGACTGTTTTTTTTAAACTTTAAAATAGATTTGAAAAATTTGAAGCATATGAAAATATTTTTGGTTTTCTATTTGGTAGTAAAAATTAGGATCACTAGATATTGGAAATTTGAAAAAATATTGCCTTAATCTTGAATGTTCCTTAAAGCATAATAATCGATTAGATATTGATGGTTTAGATTTATTTTCTGGAAAAAAAAAATATGAAAATTGTACAATTAGAATATAACAATTTAATTGATACACTTAATCAAATAAAAAAATTAATTATTTTTCAAATGTCTATTGCTTATGGAATAATATTCATAACTCATGTTAGTTGCTTCAGCGGAAAGAGAAGTTTTCAAAATTAAAAATGATAAAATCAACCTCAGAACAATAATGTCACAAGAAAGGTTAAATGGATTAGCTATACTATCAATCAAGAAATACTTATTAGGAGTTTTGATTATAAGAAAATTATTAATAACTATGTGCCTAATAAAAGCTAAAAAATAGACTACAAATAAATAAAAAAGTTAAGGCATCTCATAAAGTTTGACTTTAGGCCATAAAATTCATCAGGCCGCCTCTTTTGGAAACCTCCGAATATTTTAATAGGGTGAGCAGCTATTTGAGTTAATACCTCAACCTACTATTACTATTCAATTTTATGGTTGTCTAAATTAAAAACTTTAAACTTTCTTAGGAATTTAATTTTTATTCGGCTTATGATATTAAATTATTAATCTATTTATATGTACATGATAGAAGTTTATCGTAATGCAAATTTAATTAAGAACAAGATAGAGTAAAATATTCATATATGCAATATCAATAGCAGTTATTCTCAATTATGTACTGTGTTCGTTAGGAGTCTTTTTAGTCTAATCAGAGATTACTTTATACTAATTTAGAGTTGGAGGATCCTTAATTTTTGCATTAAAGGATATATTATTAAATTGGATATTAACCCTAATTAGGGATCCTCCAGCGGAATAAGAAATGAGTAAATCCTATAAAACATTTTGAACTATAAAAACATGAGACTCTCATGTTAGCTTAACGTTATAAGTTTTATCTAACGAATAATAAAAAGTTCATAAAGCTCGTTTCATAAAGAATATTATGTGTGTCCTATAATGTCCGTATTTGAATTTGAGTTTTCAACCAGACTAGAAATTTCAACTTTCTACAATGGAATGAAAATTGTTATCCGTGGGATGTTTTATACTTCAATACCACATTAAAGGGATGATTTGTGTGATGTCCAATTTTCGCATACATTGGTTTATAGAAGGATCTAGTTCTTTTATGTGTTCTTTAATCTATTGTTACGAAATAAATAATGCAGAAAGTAAAGAACACAAGATATTTACGTGAAAAATATCCGGCTCAAAAGGTGAAAAAATCACGATCTACTTCCTAGTATAATTTTTTCATACACTTCACTATAACTCTAGGCCAAACAACAATGTCTACAAACTTGATGTAAACCTAAAGATTAAACTATAACTCTTGTAGCAAGCCAAAGAAGCCCCAAGAAGCATCAAACATTTCCGATGAGATCCATGGAGCAATTCTTAGAACTGTTGCGACTACTTCAAGTTAACTCTACCTTGAACAATACAACTCAAGTATTGTCACGACCCAAATTCTATTAAAAGTCGTAATGGCGCCGGACACCACTGTCAGGCAAGCCAACACTAAATAATCAATTTAGTTCTTGTTTTAGTATTTTTGTAATCATGATTTTCTTCAATTTAATAGTAAAAGATGGACTCTACAGAATAAATAATAATATTTTATCAATTTCAATACTAAATAACCCATGATCATTTCAAAATCCGGTGTTACAAGTGGATGAGTGTTTACTAAAGAATAAAATAAAATAAAATAGTTGTCCGGAATACAATTTGGACATAAAGAAAAATACCACTACTCTGAAGGAGACTCTGCTGGATGCGGGTTGTCACGAGAGATGCAGCTCATCTAAGTCTCTGTATCAACCATGCCGTTGCGCCCACTAGGTCACTAGACATGCATGTACATGTGCAACAAAAATGCACAACAGTATAGTATGAGTACGAAAATAACACGTACTCAGTAAGTATCAACTATAACCACGAGGAAGTAGTGATGAGAGGTCGACTTCAATACTTACTAGTGGTCCAATAATATCTGGTACAGTAAGGAAGTGAATATATATGAAACATAGTAAATATATGAAATAAACATGTATAAAATACGTGGTACAGTTCCGCTCTTTACAATTTTACTCAAGCTCTCAACTAGCAAGTTTCCTCCATAACCGAAGCATATGTATGTAGATGTAGTGGATATCATCAAGAGGTTGTTGTAATTCAAATCAGGGAAAGACCCTTAGATACGCTGGCTTCTAGCCAATTGTTACGCGCGCACACACACACACGCACACACACACACACACACATATATATATATATATATATATATATATATATATATATATATATATATATAGAAAATACTGAGGCGTATGGCCCGATCCAACATAAAAGTAAAATGTGCACTGCCGAGGGTCGAACAATGCGAACCATAGATCCATTTATTTTCCCACTCACGAATCATTCATGCGATGCGGTCCCCGCTTGTGAATCATACATGTGACGCGGTCAAATATAAATTTAGGAAATTACCCTGATTGCAAATCATACATGCGGCGCGGTCAAATATAAACTTAACAGTTAAGTCATATTGATTTCTTAATTCTTTTAAAAATAATGGAAATTCATCTTGAAACTTTGAGTAAATTACCCCGCTCGCAAAATATACATGCGATGTGGTTACCCATAGATTTCTTAAGCTATTATAATATTCCTCAATTCATTTCGAAAATATGAAGTTCAAATGAAACCTTTTAAATCTTAGATTCTTCAAGATTCAATTTTTTCACGACAATTACTTCTCAACCTAAATATTACTTCTTCTCAAGGCAATCAATAAACATAAACCGATGGTAATATCAACAAGGTATGGTGTAAACCTAGGTTACCCAGACATAGGCACAACTAGTTGCTACGTACGAACTCTCGTCACGTCATGCGTATACAACCCCAACAATTAAAAGCACATATTGATTTATTTCACATATGGGTTTAGTTCCCTCTTACAAGGTTAGAAAGAAGACTTACCTCGCTCTGAAGTTCCATAACCGGCTCCCAAGCCCTTCCGATAACTCAAACCGATGCCAAACGCTCCAAAACTAGTCAATAATTATGAAAATCGTTAATATATACTCAATTACTCATTATAATACTATTTACAACAATTCCCAACTCCGTTTGAAAAGTTGATAAATCGCTCTAGGGCCCACGTGCCCGAATTTTGTATATTTTGAAAGATGAACTTTGCTCATGACATCACGAACTTAAATGTATACTTTATTCTCAATTCCATGTTCAAAATTCGTGGTAAAAATTCAAATATACAAGATTATAGGTTTTTCCACCAAAACCCCAATTTCTACTAATTTTCATGTTCAAAAATATATAAACTCATGTATTTAACTCAAAATTATAAAGAAGGCAGTTACCCCATTATGATTGATGAAGATGGCACTCCAAAATCGGCTCCATGGGCGAACATGAAATAAAATAGAGCCAAACTCTCATTTATTAAAGAATTACCAGCCCTGACTTTCGCACTTGCGGTCACTTGACCGCTTTTGCGGTTCTGTAGGTGCGGCCCAGCTACCGATTCTGCGGTCTATCCCCCAGCTACCCACTTCTACTTTTGCGCCTTCCTTTTCACAGGTGCAGTCTCGCTTCTGCGGCGAGATAATCGCATCTGCGGTCTCAGCACTTCCCTACCAAACCGCATCTACGCCACTTTAGCCGCTTCTACGGCCAAAACCTCGCAGGTGCGATTATATCAGATGACACCAGGCATAGAAATCTTCATAAGGTTGAATTCAATCTATTAACCACCCGAAGTCCATCCGAGGCCCTTGGGACCCCATCCAGTTATACCGGCCAGTTCCAAAATATAACGCGGACCTTCTTGAGGCTTCAAATCACATCAAACAACGGTAAAACCATGAATAGCACTCCAATTCAAGCTTAATGAACTTTAGAATTTCAAACTTCTACATTCGATGCTGTAACCTATCAAATCACATCCGATTAAGCTCAAATATTGCACACAATTTACATTTGACATTACGTACCTACTCCAACTTCCGAAATCGAAATCTGACCCCGATATCAAAAAGTCTGCTTCCGGTCAAACTTCTCAAAAACGTTCAAATTTCTAACTTTCTTCAAACGACTTCAAAATGACCTACGAACCTCCAAATCCACTTCTGGACGCGCTCCCAATATTGGAATCACCATACGGAGCTAATCTCAGACTCAGAATTCCAAATGGAAATCAATAACATTGAAATGCACTTCAACCCAAATTTGTGAAATTCTTCCAAAATGCTAACTTCTATAATAGGTGCCAAAATGCTCCCGGGTCATCCAAAACCCGATCTGGATATATTTCCAAGTTCGAAATCATCATTCGAACGTGTTGGAACCTTCAAATTCTAATTCTGATGTCGTTTATTTAAAGTCTAACCTTATAATCTTCCAACTTAAAGCTTCCGAAATGAGAAAGCTCTTTTCCATTCAACTCCGAACTTCCGAAATTAAAATTTCAACCATGCGGACAAGTTATAATATGTGAAGTGAAGCTCTCAAACCGCTAAATGATGTGCTAGAGCTAGAAATGACCGGTCGGATCGTTACAAGTACCTAGTACAAATGATTCTAAGAGAAGTTGAAAGGTACACCTAAAGAGCTCCTATTACAATTGAGCTAGAATAAGGAACAAACACATGGAACAAGTTCTTTAATTTGGTTCATGTAACTTCAAGTTCGCACTCTTGAAAATACATGAATTGCTCACAAAATATTTTGCTATTTCCCAGTTATTGCTTAACTTCAACATGTATGTGTCACCTGTAACAAAAAACACAATTGATATATGTTAAGTTAGTAGGATTAGGATTAACTAGAAATCTGATACTTTACTCTTCCTTGGTGGAAGAGTTATAATTTTTTTTGGATGTAAAAAGAGTGTTATGTTGAGCTGGAAGTTAAGGTGACGTGGTAACATCAATTGGTAAATCTACCTTATATATACCAGAGAAGGAGAAATATACTACTATTTGCTATGATGTATTTAGGGTAATATATATATATATATATATATATATATATATATATATATATATATATATATATATATGTATATATATATATATATATATATATATGTAACGAATTTTTGACATACGAAAAATAACTGCAATCGCAAAAGAATTAAATAATTTTATCAATCAATTGTGAGTACAATATTGTTTTTTTCTTTGATTATTCTCTCTTGATTATCACCGTGATTCGACGGCTAGAGCATCGTATTTCTTGGATATATCCGACATCCATGAAAGTATGTTGTGGATTTTCTTAAAGTTTTTGATTATAAAGAATTATCTGGCCACATTTTGATCTCTTTCTGAATATATGTGAGTTTATGGAATATTCGAGATGATTTTCATTTTTGAAATGTCTTTTCTATGGAATATTCGGGATGATCTTCATTGTTTAGATTGGAAGAGTTATAGTTATCTTCAAGTTCTAACACTTTCCTTATCTTGGATAGAATTCTCTTCAAGTAAGAAATTCAGTTCTTTGTCAATTATGCACTTTTTTGCGTTCAGGGAATATCAGAGAACCACTTATACTTATCCTGTCACGACCCTAGTTCACCAATTGTGAACACGTCATGACGGCACCTAGCCTTCGCGACAAGGTAAGCCTAACACATTGCGGAAGTAACAACAATTGCGGAAAATTTTAATCAAAACTAAATAACAGGAATAATGTATACAGTTGTCGCCTGGCATATACACTTTAATACTTTAACAATTATGAAACTATCCGAAAGACCCGGAAATCCACGGGCAACACATACTAAGAATGAAACATAATACTGCTCTAATCATCCGGAAATATCTATAACAAGGAGAAACTGAATGTCATCTAGCTAACTAGAGGGTAGAATGAGAGGGAGACTCTTCGACTTGCGGACGTTGCAGATATACCTCAAGTCTCCAAAAAAAATTCTCCTGCAGCTACTGGTAGTGCGCCTGCGTAGAGGTACCTGGATATGCACATGAAAAACATGCGCAGAAAAGGCGTGAATACGCCACAGCGGTACTCAGTAAGTGCCAAGCCAAACCTCGGTTGGGTAGTAACGAGGAAAGGTCAGGGACCTACTAAGACAGAAACAATAAGATAGCAAAATACTAACAGTGTTGAAGTCTGATGAAACTAATGAACAAAGCAGAGTGGTAAGACAGTTCAATGAAGTATAATACTATAAGACAAAACAGAAACACAGAGTAATTACAGCTATATTACAAGAATACTGAAGAGGGTCTCCCAAGATACCGTCTTGTAGCCCTTGTCTCAATTGTCCGATAGATCTCCCGGGATACCGTCCCGTAGTCCAAATTCTTATATCAACAAAAAAGCATCTCCCGGGATACCGTTCCGTAGTCCCAAAGTAAAATTGCATGCGGGTCTCCCGGGATACCATCCCATAGTCCCAAAGTAAAAGTACAAGGGGATCTCCCGGGATACCGTTCCGTAGTCCCAAAGTAAAAGTGCAGGGGGATCTCCCAGGAATCAAACCCGTAGTCCCAAAGTAAAAGTGCAGGGGATCTCCCGGGAATCAAACCCATAGTCCCAAAGTAAAAGTGTAGGGAGATCTCTTAAAATACTGTTTCGTAGTTTCAAAGTAAAAGTGCAGGGGGATCTCCCGGGAATCAAACCCGTAGTCCCAAAGTAAAAGTGCAGGGGGATCTCCCGGGAATCAAATCCGTAGTCCCAAAGTAAACAAACGGGGGGGGGGGGAACTCCTAGAATCCTGCATCCATTATCCCAATGTAAATACGCAACCAACATCGGAGAAATATTCAGCAATTGAAGTACAACAATACAAGGCAACAAATAATACGGGCCTAACATGCTCTACGTAATTACAGTTAAGACAATTTAAACAAATAGGCATCTTGGATCCATTAAACATTTCTACGCTAGCACAGGATATAATAGCAAGTAAAATAAGGCAAATATGAAAGAAAATCTAAATCAAGTATTTGAGTAAAAATCTGAGTTTCAACAATTAACTCAAGTACGCGCTCGTCACCTCACGTACAAGGCATTCAATTACCATTTATCACATCCTAAGGGACAAAGTCCCCCACACAAGGTTAGGCAAGCCACTTACCTCGAATCGGTGCGAAATCAACTAGGGAATGATGCCCTTGCCACGAGTATCCGACTCTAAATGGCCCAAATCTATTCAATTCAATTATCTATCATAACTAACATTGCAAAACAATTGATTCCACTATAAAAATTAAGATAGGGTGCAAAAATAGGTAAAATGACCAAAAATGCCCCTCCATCCATCATCTCGGAATCGAAATTTTTTACATTTTCAGAACCCTCGTACTCTCAATAGTCTAACCATACACAAATCTCCCAAATCGGAGGTCAAAAGCCCCCTCAAAACCCCATAACAAGGTCTAAGAACTTTACCCCAAATTTTCATTCAAAATCCAAAAAAATTTGAATTCATGATTAGATTAGTGGGTTTTAGTTGCAGAGGAGTAAGAAATCGTTACCCAATCGTTGCCTCTGAAAAGCCCTCGAAAAATCCCTCAAATCCGAGCTCTCTAGCTTGAGTTTGGTTAAAAATAGAAGAACCCTCATTTTTGAAATGTTTATATCTGTCCAGGGGTCTAAAGCATCGGGAACGCGGTAGCCAGCACGGGTTCGCGGGGAAGAAATTATTAAGAGGTTAGAAATTCCCTTCGCGATCGTGAAGGGACAGATGTGAACGCAAAGGCTTGGGTTTGATGACCTATGCGAATGCGACAACCATGAAGCGAATGCGATGAAGGAACCGGTGAAGCCACGCGAACGTGGGACGTCAATCGCGAACGCGATGAAGGAATTTGACGTCTTCCAAAAAATACTCTACGCGAACGCATAGACGAGGATGCGAACGCGATGAGAGGGATAACTAAAGCTACGCGAACGCGATGCCCTCTACGCGAACGCGTAGAAGGGCAACTAACCTGCAATTTTCTGCAATGATTTCCAACTTCAAAATGCTCCGTTGAGCATCCGAAACACACCCGAGGCCCCCGGGACCCAAACCTATAGACATAACCCATAACCTCATTCAAACTTGTACCAATCACCCAAAATAACACCGAAAATACGATTTAAGCCAAGATTCAAGCCTAGGAACTGCAAATTCTAACCAAACACATTTTCAATCAAAAACCTATCCAAACTTTGTCTCAATGACCTACACTTTTGCACGCGCATCTAAAATGATATGGAGTAGCTATAGCAATTTCCAAAATTCCAAACCGACCATCGGATCAAAAACTGACTATCGGACCGAAAACTTCAAAAATTCAAACTTCGGCATTTCAAGCCTAAATGAGCTACGGACCTCCAAATTACATTTCGAACAAGCTCCCAACCCCATAATAACCTAATGGAGCTGAAGGAATCATTGAATTTCCATTCTGAGGCCATCGTCAAAACACTCTAAATACTCCGAATCTTAATACACTGCTCCAAATACGGACTATTTTTTCACTTTTAAGCTCTCATTTAGGGACTAAGTGTCCTAAAACACTCCGAATCCTAATATCGAACGTCCCGGTAAACCAAAATAGCAGAATGAACTTAGGAAAATTAGTTAAATGGGGGATCGAGGCGTAAATTCCAAAAATGACCGGCCGAGTCGTTACATATCCCTTGCACGTGCATGCCTTTTACTTGAATCTGACTGTGATCTGTGTACACTATCCATGAACCTGGTTCATGTAAGTGTCCCATTCAGGGAATATCAGAGAACCACTTATTCTTATCCTTTGCATGTGCATGCCTTTTGCTTGAATCTGACTGTGATATGTGTACATTATCCATGGACTTGATTCATGCAAGTGTTCCTTTGTCACTCATCAAAATCAAAATCGCTCAGGTCAACACTATGTAGAAAATAAAAGCTATCATTTTTACTAAATTATGAAGGTTCGATAAAAATAACACAAAAAAATAATGTCATACAAAGGGCCTCTAATTTTCCAACATTAGTAAGTTTATTCAATAAAGTACGCTCTCAAAAAAACGTTCACTAGCTAACGCGAGGAAAATTTTAAGACGAAGAGTATCCAATAATGAAGAATTCTAAGGATGAAAAACTTTATTTACTTATTTCAACTCTAGGGTCCTGTTTGGAAAGCTATCATATAATTAATTTTGTGTAACAACTTGGCAGGCCGTTTCGTGAGTTATAGCCATGTTTCCTCTATTTTTGCTTTCTTTTGTGTCCTTCAAATATATTTGTTCATATCGCATTAGTTGGTTCGGGTTCAGGGTAGTTTTGGAGTGAATTGAGACACTTAGTCTCTTTTGTGAAGGCTTAAGTTGGGAAAGTTGACCGCATTTTGACTTATGTGTAAACGACCTCGAATTTGATTTTTGATGGTTCTGTTAGATCCATTAGGTTATTTTTGGACTTAGGAGCACGCCCGCAATGTGATTTGAAGGTCTGTGGTAGAATTAGGCATGAATTGGCGAAAGTTAATAATTTGGCAATTTTGGTCAGTAGTAAAAAATTTAATATCGGGGTCGGGATGGAATTCTGAAAGTTTTAATAGGTTCATAGTGTCACCTTTTACGTGTGTGCAAAATTTAGGTTCATTCGGACGTGATTTGATAGGGTTTGGCATCGTTTGTAAAATTTGGAAATTTAGATGTTCTTAGGCTTGAATCTGAGGGTAATTTGGTATTTTAATATTATTTTGAGTTATTCAAAGGTTCGACTAAGTGTCAATGATGTTATGGGATGTGTTGGTATGTTTTATTGAGGTTCCGAGGGCCTCGGGTGAGTTTCGGGTGGTTAATGGATCAATTCTTGGTTCTCGAAGTTGGCAGTTTTTTAGTATTTTGTTGTAGAAAATTCCTTCTTCGCATTCACGGAAAGGCTATTGCGTTCGCGAAGGTATTTTGAGAAGGGCAGGTGAGTTTTTCTTCGCGTTCGTGAAGTAGTTCTCACATTCGCGAAGGTGTATGACTTTAAGGCTACGCGTTCGCGACCAGTTCTTCGCGTTTGCGTAGAGTCAATGGTCTTTGGGAGCTTCAGGAAGATAAGGCTACGCGTTCGAGAGGGCGGTTCCGCATTCACACAAGGTCAACCAGCATAGGCTTCACGTTCGCAAGTGGGTCCTTGCATTCGCGAAGGGGGATTCGGGTCAGGAGCAGTTTGTGCTTCGCGAACGCGAGGGACACTATCGCGTTCATGAAGAGTAAAATCTAGGCAGGTAGTGATATATTCAAAATCGAGGGCTTGAAACCATTTTTGATGACCACGGTATTGGGCTATATTTTAAGGGAAATTCAGAGAGGTGATTGGGGTAAGTGTTCTTCACTTGATTTTGGTTAGATTCCATGATTGAATCTTAATTTTTATTTTCTAAATTGGGAATTGGGGTATAAAATTGGGAGGGGAGGGGGAGGAAAATGGAAGAGAACTGGAGAGATGATTTTGGAGATTTGGACGGCCATTTGATGTCGGATTTTAATGATTTTGGTATGGTTAGACTCGTGAGTGAAAGAGATTTCTCATTTTGTGATTTTTGTCAAATTCCAAGACGTGAGCCCGGGGCTAGTTTTGAGGGATTTTGAGAATTTGGTCTAAATTGATAATTTTTCGTGTGGAATTCATTCCATTAGCATATATTGATGGTATTGTACTGATTGTGAATAGATTCATAGCATTTGGAGGCCGAGTCGAGGGGCAAGAGCATCGCGGAGTAGAGATTTGATCTGTTTGAGGTAAGTAACGATTGTAAATCTAGTCTTGAGGGTATGTAACCCCCAATTTCGTATCATTTTACTATTTTAAGGTGACACACATGCAAAGTGACGGGCGCGCGGGCATGCGACATTGGAGACTGTGACTTGTTTCGTCCCGTAGCAACTATAAAATTGCATATTTGATATTTGACTAAAACTATATGATATTTATGTGTTTTAGAAAGAGTTTCTATAAATTGGGCCGAATGCCATATTTGGGCTTTGTGCCAGAGCTGTTTGGACCCTTAGGGCCTTTTTCTTATTATCCTCTCTATGTTTTGATTGAAAATCTATACTCAATCATGTTATACTTACTGATTTCATAACTCAGTCTTTGTTACTATGTTTTGATACATATAAAATGTTGTTCTGAGCTGAGCACCCTTTTTTTACTGATAGTCTGAGTGGGTTGAGTGGTTTATGACTGAGTGAGGCTGAGATCCTGATTTGTAAGGATTTTATAGGATTGGGTTGCATGCGTGTCATGTTGTTACTGATTCATGATTGAGTCAAGCCGAGTGCTTGGTTGATTTATGCCACAAGGTGGTTTGTTATAGCGCCTGAGTTGAAGGATCCCCTCCAGAGTCTATACACCTCCATTGAGCGTGGGTACCCTGAGTGTGAGTGATATGAGATATGCCCGAGTGGTTGTTTATGAGTGATGTTTTGATCAAGAGGTTGTTTATGATCTTACCATTTTGCTCACTGTAAAGACTCAGCCGGTCATTTTGAGAATTTATGCCCCGATCCCCTATTAACTCCTTTCCCCGTATTTATTTTTGCTATTGTGGTTTGACGGGAATATTCGTTTTGAGTTTCAGAGTATTTTGGGACACTTAGTCCCCAAATTGAGAGTTTAAGCTTTAGAATTTGGACCGTAGTCAGAATAGTGTGAAGACAGCCTTAAAATGGAATTCCTTCGATTTCCTCAGCTCCGTTGAGTGATTTTGGGCTTAGGGGCATATTCATATTGTGTTTTGGAGGTCCTTAGCTTATTTAGGCTTGAAATGCTGAAAGTTGAATTTTTGAAGTTTCCGTATTGATAGTGAAAATTTGATATCGGGGTCGAAATCCAATTTCGAAAGTTGGAATAGTTCCGTAGTGTTGAATGTGACTTGTGTATAATAATTGGAGTCAATCGGACTTGGTTTGGTTGGTTTCGACATCAGTTATAGAATTCTTGGGATTTCAAGTTCATTACGCATTGATTGTAGGGTGATTCGTGATTTTAGCATTATTTGATGTGATTTGAGGGTTGGACTAAGTTCGTATAATGTTTTAGGATTAGTTGGCATGTTGGGTTGAGGTCTTTAGGGCCTTGGGAGAGTTTCAGATGCTTAACGGAAGTTGAATTGGACTTAAGCAACTGCTGAACTTGCTAAACTTGTTGGTTTCGCACCTGCGGAGTTTGGACCGCAGGTGCAATGCCGCAGAAGTGGTTTTGCAACCGCAGGTGTGGTCTAAGGCATAAGGGAAGTTGGTCACAGATGTAGCTCAAGGATCGCAGAAGCGAAACCGCATTTGCGAGATAAGGAGCGTAGGTGCGGAATCTGGTCACTTAATGAGTTTCCACAGATGAGGAACCCCAGCCGCAGAAGCGGGACCTCAGGTGTGGTGGACACCTCGCAGAAGCGGAAATTACTAAGCAAAAATGTGAAAAATCGAGGGTTTGAGCTCATAACTTCTAGAAACGATTTTGAGCTCGGTGGAAGGCGATTTCTTGAGAGATTTTGAAAGAGACCTATTGGATAATTAATTCTAGCTCTAATTTGGCTCTAATACATTAATTTATTGTTAGTTTTATCATCTGATTAAGGAACTTGAGGGTAAAAGTTTGGAAATGGGGGGAAAAGTCCCCCAATGGAAAATCTGAGTTTTTGGTGAGAATTTGACATCGAATTGGGACGATTTTACGTGTGAACTCGTGAGTGAATAGGTGTTCATAATCCGTAATTTTTAACCAATTTCGAGACGTGGGCATGGGAAGGATTTATGGGCATTTTTCTATTTTCTTGCCTTAGCTTCGATTCCTTTAGCTAAACTCATTGTGTAGTTATATTTACATTATGAAATTGATTTGATTAGATTTGGGCCACTTGGAGTTGGATACTCGTGGCAAGAGCGTGATTTTAGATTGATTGAGCTTAGATCGAGGTAAGTGGCTTGCCTAACCTTGTGTGAGGAACTCCCCTTAGGATTTTGGTATTGTGTTATATGAATGTCGTTTACGTGAAACGACGAGTGCGTACACGATCTAATTATTGAAAAAAAAAATCCATTTTCATTAAGTAAATATCTGTGATTTCTTTTAATTGAGTAATATTTGTATTTGAAGTTTTTTGTTAGGCTTAGGAAAGCATGCTTATATGGTTTAACTGCCTTATCTGCTTTAACTGCTAACTTGGATTCTGTGTAGCATGTTTAGAGTAGAAATTCTATTTTTCTTGATACAAATTGTAGATTTCTTTTCTTGAGACTGTTGCTTGTTTACTTTGGGAATAGAGATCGGTATTCTGGGAGACCCCCCTGCTTCTTTATATTTGGGGCTATGGGACGGCATCCCGAGAGATCCCCCCTGCACTGGCTATTTACTTTTGGACTACAGGATGGTATCCCGCGAGATCCTCTGCACATTTATATTTGGGAATATGGGACGTTATCCTGGGAGATCCCTTGTTGCTATCTTTGCTTACTAAGTTACTCCTTTTTATGAGATTTTATCTTTATTCGACTGTTTTAGCAATTTAATTGCTCTGTTACGTTATATACTGTTTTACCTTATTATTTTTGTAACTAGTAAGACACTAACCTTCCTCATATTAGGCTTGGCACTTATTGGGTATTGCCGTGGTGTACTCATGCCCTTTCTTGAACATGTTTTTCGTGTGCAGATCCAGGTTCTTCTGCCCAGCCATACTATCCGTGAGGCAAGGCGACTCAGAGACTTCAAGGTATATCTGCCACGTCCGCAGACCTAGAAGTCCCTCTCTACTATTCCTGCTGTTATAGGCTTTTCCCTGTATTTTCTTTTGTTATTAGATTTCTTGAGTTAGAAATCTTATGTAATTTTTAGCTTGCGATCATGAGATTCTGGGTTTTGGGATTGTTTTTGTTCAGTTTGAGAAATTGTTGTTGCATATGTCGAGTGACATTATAACCTTCTTTATAATATTACTCATAATTTGCTAGTTTCATAAAAATTCTTTTTTTTTCGCAAATTAGGCTTACCTAGTCGTAGAGACTAGGTGCCGTCACGATAGTTCATGGAGGGAGAACTTGGGCCATGAAAAGTTGGTATCAGAGCTCTAGGTTCATAGAAGTCATGAATCACAAGCCGGTTTATTAGAGTCTCACGGATTGGTACGGGGACATCTGTACTTAACTACGAGAGGCTATGCACCTGTTGGGGAAAATTCCACTTTATTTGTTTTCCTTGTCAGGAAAATTCCACTTTATTTGTTTTCCTTGTCATTCGAGATTTCTGATATTAAAATTCTAAACCTCTATATTCTATTATCTCACAGATGGTGAGGACACGAGCTACCAAAGATGACCAGGCACCCGCGCTGCCTGCTAGAGCCATCAGAGGTCGGGGCCGAGGATGCGCACGTGGTGCAACTGGAGCACCCGCGTGAGCTGCTACAGAGGAGACACCAGCAGCTCCAACCGGAGCCCAGACGCCTGATACGACTATTGCTACTACTACTCAAGCTCTCCAGGAGAGACCCTTGCACAGTTCATGAGCATGTACACCCCTCTAGCTTAGGCAGGGTTGCTTCCCCTTGCTGCAACCACATCTCAGGCCAGGGGAGGAGTACAGACTCCCGTCGCCCACACTCCTGAGAAATGAGTGCATATTGATCAGGTCCTATATATTATACCAACACCGCCTGTAGCCCCAACTTAGCCCAAGGATAGGGCAGTAGCTTTAGAGGAGGAGCAGCGGAGGCTTGGGAGGTTCAAGAAGTACCAGCCACCAACATTCAGTGGTCTGGTATCAGAGATGCTGAGGAATTTCTGGAGGAGTGCCACTGTATCCTCCGTACTATGGGTATATTAGGATCGAGCGAGGTTTCTTTCACCGCCTTCCAGCTTCGAGGAGTAGCCTATCAATGGTGGCGTACTTTTGAGTTGGACAGTCCAGCTGAGGCAACTTCCCTTACATGGACTTAGTTTTCAGATATGTTCTTGAGAAAGTATGTACCTCAGAGCCTCAGGGATGCATGGTGCGCGGAGTTTGAGCATTTGCACTAGGGTTCTATAATTGTTTTAGAGTATGGTGTCTGTTTCAGTGACTTGGCTAGGCATGCACCAGCCTTGGTTCTATCGTTCGCAAGAGCGTTCACCGATTTATTGAGGGGCTTATTCCTAGCATCAGATCTAGCATGGCCCGGAAGTTGGAGATGGATATTTCTTATCAGCAGGCGGTGAGCATTGCTAGGGCAGTAGAGGTCATGCATGCTCAAGATATAGTGGAGAGAGAGGCCAAGAAGTCTCATGAATCGAGCTATTATTCTGGTGCCCGTGCCCCAGCTGCGGTTCGTCATGGTAGGAGTTATACGAGTCGCCCCATTCATTCATCTCTTTCAGCAGCCAGTGGTATTCCAGCTCCTCCTAGACCGCATGAGCCTTATTATGTACCTCAAGTATCTAGTGCACCTCATGCACGGAGTACTTTTAGTAGCAGACTTGGCCCGAGCCGATCACAACTATCACTCCTCCCAGAGCTTTTTTTGAGTGTGGCGACACATGCCATATGGTGAGGGATTGCCCTAGACATAGGAGGGGTGCACTTCGCAGACTTCTCAGCCACAGCGTGCCCCGCAGAGTTCCCGGGCTATGATTATAGCACCAGTTGCTACCCTATTTGCCCAGCTAGCTAGAGGTGGTCGGGGAGGTAGAGGTCGCCCTAGAGGGGGAGGCCAGGACATGCCAAATATTATGCCCTTCCTGCCCGTGCTGAGGCTGTTGCCTCCGATTCTGTCATCATATGTATTGTCCCAGCCTGTCATAGAGATGTATCGGTTCTATTCGATCCAGGATCCTCGTATTCTTATGTGTCCTCTTATTTTGCCCCGCATTTAGGCGTATCTCGAGATACTTTGAGTTCTCCTGTTTATGTTTCTACTCATGTGGGAGATTATCTTATTGTGGACTACGCTTATCGGTCGTGTTTGATTGCTCTTAGTGGGTTTGAGATAGAGCCGATCTGTTATTACTCATCAAGGTAGATTTTGATGTTATCTTGGGCATGGACTGGCTATCACCCTATTATGCATTCTTGATTGTCACGCCAAAATTGTGACGCTAGCTATGCCAGGTGTACCGCGAGTAGAGTGGAGGGGTACCTTGGATCACACTTCCAGTAGAGTTATTTCATTTCTGAAAGCTCAACGAATGGTTGAGAAGGGATGTGACGTGTATCTAGCTTATGTGAGAGATATCAATATTGATACTCCCACAGTCGATTCAATCCCAGTCGTACGAGATTTCTCTGTTGTGTTTCCAGCTGATCTTTTGGGCATGCCACTCGACATAAATATTAATTTTGGCATTGATCTGTTACCGGGCACTCAGCCCATTTCTATTCATCCTTACCGTATGGCTCCTCCTGAGTTGAAGGAGTTAAAGGAACAATTATAGGAATTGCTTTATAAGGGTTTTATTTCACCCAGTGTGACACCTTGGGGTGCTCCTGTTTTGTTTGTAAAGAAAAAAGGATGGTTCTATGCGTACGTGCATTGATTATCGCCAGTTGAATAAAGTTACAGTGAAGAACTGGTATCCTTTGCCTCGTAATGATGACATGTTTGATCAGTTACGGGGTGCTCGAGTGTTTTCTAAGATTGACTCAGGTTATCATCAATTGAAGATTTGGGAGCTAGATATCCCAAAGACTGCTTTCAGGACTCGGTATGGTCATTACGAGTTCCTTGTTATGTCATTTTGGCTGACTAATGCCCAGCAACATTTACACATTTGATGCAAAGTGAATTCCGTCCATATCTTGACTTGTTCGTCATTGTCTTTATTGATGACATTCTAGTTGCAGTCGTTGCTACTTATTGGAGACTTCAAGGTGCTCTGCCCGCGCCCGCAGATCCTCGGGGTTCCCCTCTATTTCCCCTATGTTCATTTTTCCTTTTTTCTGTGGAAATGATGTATATAACAATTAAGACTTGTTAGTAGCTTGTGACTTGTGGTATTCCGAATTTTGAGAATTGTTTGGTACATTTCAAAGGTGATAATTGTATATGCCGAGTGGTATTCATATGCTTATCAGATATTTGTCACTGCTAGTAGTTAATGTTCATGCTTTTGTTTTATTTTTGCAATGTGTTAGGCTTACCTAGTCGTAGAGACTAGGTGCCGTCATTACAACTCACGGAGGAAGAAATTTGGGTCGTGACATTTATAGGAAAAATGGCAGTGTATCGTCGCTGTCAAAATAATAGCCAATTTATTTATTTATTTATTTTCTGTGTGTTATATACAAAAATTATACAAATTTATATATTTTTTGGCTACGAAATTAAATAATTTCTGACGCGGGCTAAAAACGAAAAAACCCTTCTTTGTACCAACCACTAAATTGTACTCCATTCTTATCATTTCGAAATATGATATAATGCGAGGAAATAAAAACAAGAAAACAAAAAAGGGAGTGGGATTATCCTAATATAATGGTTCTTTATAGTTTATACTTTATACTATGTTTTCCTTCTTTATAGTTTCCTTGGAAGGTTGAAACTTCTCGTGAATGCAAGAAAGACCAGATGTTATCTTAATTTTACAAAACAATTAAGTTAGTAATATGGAGTTTTATATTCCATCATCAACTATCAAGGCATCCACCATTTTATTAGTTGTATCGAGTTTTACGTTAAAATTAATTTTCATCATGTGGTCAGCCAAACAACTCCTTAAAATAATTGATGATCTCTTTGAGTAATTGTTAATGCCAAATACGGTATTAAGTTGAAGGTTGTAAATGGATTACAGCTCTGTGTTTGCAGCATGTGTTTGAATTGTGAATATTATATGTTGCTGTACCTCTGACAGAAATATTTTTCCCGCCTCAATGGTGTCGTTATATTTATTTTTATTTTCTTCTCATTCCAAAGTAGTTCTGTTGTATTATGTTTTAAGTCTTTGTTAAACATTATAGACTATTCTAGCACGGTAGGGCATGGCCTTTTTTTTTATGTATTTTTTTTATCTTTACACTTGTGATTCCTTTAAGTTCAATCTTTAAATACAATATTCAAATTCTTAAAAAGATCAAATGGGTTTCTACTTTTTTTCCTTCTTTAATATAAATAAGAAAATTCCAGTGTTTTACTTTATCTTAATTGATTTATGATTTACACAAACGAAATGAGGTACCTAAAATAAACCAGACAAGGTAAATCAAACCTTTTAAAATAAGAATTGAGTAGTAAGTTAGTGTGAGAACCGTCACGTTGCTATTTAGAGGAGCAAAGATTATTTCTCAAATATCCCCCATCTCTTTCCCTAATTCCAAACCTTTTCACCCTCTCAAAAATAATTATAGGGGACTTTTTCATATGTAACACACACAATATTTTAAACTTATTTACCCGTTTTATTTAAGTTTTCCTACTTACACGAAGTAACTAAAGTTCTTTTACAAAATACATACAAATCCGATCAAATTTACTATTTGTCTAAAACTTGACTACTGTTATGAAATAATAAAAGAACAAGAGCAATATTGCAGAGAAAGAGAGAGAGGAAATTCTTATTGAATTTTGGGATGATTAACAATGGGGTAAGACCCATTTATTTATAGGAGAAATATGACTTAGTCACAAAGTAAAACTCTCCACAAGATAGACATTCACTCTAAATAGAATTCTATTCATAACACTCCCCTTGAATGTCTATTCAATGATAATGTGCCTCGTTAAAACCTTAACTAAAAGAAAACCCAATGGGAAACAAAATTCTAGAAAAGGAAAAAGAGTACACATATCTAACAATACGCCTTTTGGTTGCCTCGTTAAAAACCTCGCAAGGAAAACCCAGTGGGACAAAACCTTGTAAGGGAAAAAGAGTGCAACGCGCATTAACTCCCCCTGATGAGAGCATCAATTCACATCCTTAAGCCTTCGCATCCCGATCTTGTACACTAGCTTCTTGAAGGTTGACGCCGGTAGAGATTTTGTGAACAAATCGGCCATATTATCACTTGAACGAATCTGTTGCACATTAATATCACCATTCTTTTGAAGATCATGTGTGAAAAATAATTTTGGTGAAATGTGCTTTGTCCTATCTCCTTTTATGAATCCTCCCTTCAATTGAGCTATGCATGCTGCATTGTCTTCATACAAAATAGTGGGTAACTTGTCACATTTCACACCACATTTATCTCGAATAAGATGTATTGTAGACCTCAACCACACACACTCTCGACTTGCTTCATGAATAGCAATTATCTCAGCATGATTAGATGAAGTAGCCACAATTGATTGCTTGATCGATCGCCACGATATGACAGTGTCTCCACAGGTAAACACATAGCCTGTTTGAGATCGAGCCTTGTGTGGGTCGGATAAATACCCAGCATCAGCATAACCAACAAGATCGGGACTGCAATTGTTGCCATAAAATAAGCCCATATTGGTAGTCCCTTTTAGATACCTCAATATGTGTTTGATTCCATTCCAATGTCTCCTTGTGGGAGCAGAGCTATATCTTGCTAAGACATTAACTGAAAAAGTTATGTCGGGCCTTGTAGTATTGGCAAGATATATTAGTGCACCAATTGCACTAAGATATGGTACTTCAGGACCAAGTAACTCTTCATTCTCTTCTTGAGGTCGGAATGGATCCTTGTTCACATCAAGTGATCGGACAACCATCGGAGTACTTAATGGATGTGCTCCATCCATGTAAAACCGTTTAAGTACCTTTTCTATGTAGGTAGATTGATGAACAAAAATTCCATTTGTCAAATGTTCAATTTGCAAACCAAGACATAATTTTGTCTTTCCGAGATCTTTCATCTCGAATTCCTTCTTTAAATAATCAATTGCCTTTTGGAGTTCTATAGGAGTTCCAATAAGGTTTATGTCATCAACATATACGGCAAGTACAACAAATTCGATGTTGTTTTCTTTATGAAAACACATGGGCAACTGGCATCATTTATATAGCCTTCCTTTAATAAATACTCACTAAGACGATTATACTACATTCGTCCTGATTGACTTAGACCATACAAAGATCTTTGCAATTTGATTGAAAATATTTCTCGGGATTTTGAATTATTAGGCATTTTGAAGCCCTCAGAAATTTTCATGTATATCTCATTATCAAGTGAGCCGTAAAGGTAGGCGGTAACCACATCCATTAAATGTATGTCAAGTTTTTCATGGACGGCAAAAATAATGAGATAACGGAATGTTATAGCATCCATAACGGGTGAATATGTCTCTTCATAATCAACACCAGGCCTTTGTGAAAATCCTTGTGCAACAAGGCGTGCCTTATATCTTTGCACCTCATTTTTCTCATTTCTCTTGCGTACAAAGACCCATTTATAGCCAACGGGCTTAACACCATTAGGTGTTTGGACTACAGGCCCAAAAACTTCACGTTTTGCAAGTAAATTCAATTCTGATTGGATTGCTTCTTGCCATTTTGGCCAATCAAGTCTTTGTCGACATTCACCAACAGATTGAGGTTCAAGATCCTCACTTTCTTGCATAATGCTGGATGCAACATTATATGCAAAGACATAATCCACCACTATATCCAATCGATTCAAATTTGTCTCAATATCGATTGGATTTATTGATAGTTCCTTATTTTCTTGAGTCTCGGGCTTAGTGGATTCCTCATGAATCTTAGAATTTATTAAGTCGTGGATTTCTTCATGAGATTCTTTCATAGTGTCATTTTGATCATTTATTTTCCTTTTTCTAGGATTTCGATATTTGGAACCTAATGGTCTGCCACGTTTCATACGTGCTTTTGACTCATTAGCTATGACACTAGAAGATTGTCCAATAGGGACATCAATACGGATTGGAACATTCTCCGCAGGGATATGTGATTTTGTTATCCTTTTCATATCCGTAAATGCATCGGGCATTTGATTTTCTATTCTCTGCAAATGAATAATCTTTTGTACCTTTTTTTCATAAATAGAGGCACGTGGATCAAGATGAGATAATGATGGATTTTTCCACAAAATTTCCCGTTTGGTTTCACCAACTTCTCCCCTAATTTTGGGAAAAGTGTCTCATCGAATCGACAGTCTGCAAATCGTGCAAGTAAATAAATCTCCCGTTAATGGCTCGAGGTAGCGAATAATGGAGGGCGATTCAAACCCAACATATATTCCAAACCTTCATTGCAGACCTATTTTGGTGCGATATGGAGGTGCTACAGGCACATATACTGCGCATCCAAAAATTCTTAAATGGGATATATTAGGTTCATGACCCAAAACTAATTGTAATGGGGAATATTTATGATAATTTGTCGGTGTGAGACGAACTAGCATTGCTGCATGCAAAATGGCGTGACCCCAAACAGAAGTGGGCAGCCTCGTTTTCATGAGTAACGGTCTTGCTATCAATTGCAGACGTTTAATTAAAGACTCTGCAAGACCATTTTGAGTGTGAACATGAGCTACGGGATGTTCCACTTTTATCCCAATTGATAAGCAATAATCATTAAATGCTTGGGATGAAAACTCAACAGCATTATCAAGTCTAATAGACTTAATTGGATTATCAGGAAATTGTGCCCGTAATCGAATTATTTGTGCCATTAATTTTGCAAACGCGAGGTTGTGAGACAATAGGCACACATGGGACCATCTAGAAGATGCGTCTATCAAGACCATAAAATATCGGAACGACCCACTAGGTGGGTGAATAGGTCCACAAATGTCCCCTTGTATACGTTCCAAAAATGCAGGGGACTCAATTCCAACCTTTGTCGGTGATGGTCTAATAATTAACTTGCCTTGATAACAAGAAGTGCAAGAAAATTCATCATTAAAAGAATCTTTAAATTCTTTAATGGATGTCCATTTGAGTTTTCTATGATTCGTCTCATCATAATTGATCCAGGGTGTCCCAATCGATCATGCCAAAGTACAAAAGTATTGGAATCGGTAACATTTTGGTTTACAATAGAATGTGCCTCAATTGCACTAATGCTTGTCCAATACAGGCCACAAGACAAAGATGGGAACTTCTCAATAGCCCTTTTCTGGCCAGAGACATATTTGGTAATGATGAGATATTCAAGATTATTCTTATCTATTGTCTCAATATGATATCCATTTCTGCGGATATCTTTAAAACTCAACAAGTTCCTCTTGAACTTGGAGGAGAACATTGCATTCTCTATGATAAGTATTGTTCCCATAGGCAGAGTTATAGTAGCTCTTCTAGAGCCTTCAATTAATTTACTACTACCAGAAATTGTAGTAACATCTGCCTTACACATACTTAAATGCGAGAAATATTTCTTCTCTTTGAGTATTGTATGTGTTGTACATGAATCAACCAAACAAATATTTTTATAATTGAACTTTGATCCAAGTTTGCTTTGTGAGATATCCATATTTGTTTGTATTTAAAATGAAATTATAGAATTTCAATAATATAAAAAGTAAAAATAAAGTGAAATACTTACTGAGAGTTTAGAAATCTTAAAAATAGCATAATTTTCTCCCTCTATGTAATTCTCGGCTGCCGATGATCAATCATAAGCTTTTGATTTGAAAATCAACGTTTTTGTGAAATTGCACCGAATCTTTCTCTTTTCCTTTTCTTGTTACCGCCAATGTTTCATTTATAAGTAATGAGACTATGAAGACTTCAAGATGTAAACTATACGTTGATCTTTTTACCATAAGTGATCCAATATGGTAGAGTCACATGCTGATAACGTGTTATAAAGCAATAAAAGAAGAAGAACAATATTGCAGAGAAAGAGAGAGGAAATTCTTATTGAATTTTGGGATGATTTACAATGGGGTAAGACCCTCTATTTATAGGAGAAATATGACTTAGTCACAAAGTAAAACTCTCCACAAGATAGGCATTCACTCTAAATAGAATTCTATTCATAACAACTACAATTTTTTTTGTACGGAATATAGTCAAAAACTATAATTTACATACTATTTATATATAACTTGTATATAATTATCTTAGTTGTATATGTTTTGTATGTCATTTCTACACCCAAAATATAAATATATACAATTTATTTATGTGTTAATCTTCGAGTTTCAATATGAAATTCTAACTAAAACCACCTTGAATCTTCACCAAATTCTCTCAAAATTGAGATATAAACTTCAAAGGATATTTCCAATCATTTGCAACAACACTTAATTCAAACAAATAATAATTTTGTAAGATTTAATTTTCGAATTCAAAGATTTGAAGCCTTTTAATGATTGTCAATATAGTTTTTTATTGGATTAACAGTATTTCCAATTCAATCTACTCGCTTTTGACTAATACTATTTAGTTCAGTTATTCCAAAAAAACTAAAAGAATTTATTAATATGTTTACATTTCTGTTTTACCAAATGCAAATCCAACCACATCAATTTTACGTAAAAACAACACGGTATAGTCAGTGTTTGGACTAGTCATTCAAAAATAGCCATCGTTTACGAAGTCAATAAAAAATAGCCACTATTTTGCTGCAACAGAGACCGGTCCAACATAATATACTAGAGTTCGGTGCACCTGTATATGAACTCCAGCATATTATGCATGACTAGTATACTTTGCTGACTTCAGTATAATATACTGGAGATTGGAGAATTGGTGCTCCAGTCTTAGTATATTATACTAGACAATTATACTTGCTGGAACTCCAGTATATTATGCTGGAGTTCTAGTGTACTTATGCTGGAACTCCATCATATTATGCTGGAGTTCCAGCATACTTATCCTGGAACTCCAGTATAATATGTTGGAGTTCAAGCATACTTATGTTGAAACTCCAGTATAATATATTAACGTATTTTTTGGGTTTTGAACAGTGTTTTCGCTTAGATTTATCTTTACATGAAAAGTGACTAAATTTTGATTACTTTTGAAACTGGGCTATTTTTGAACGACCAGTTGTAAATCTGGCTAATTTTAAATTTCTCCCCAATTTTAATGTTATGCGTTCATGGAGCTTTCTGGGGAGAAATTCAAAAATAGCCAGATTTACCACTGGTCGTTGAAAAATAGCCAAGTTCAAAAGTCATCAAAATTTAGCCACTTTAAATTTGAGCGAAAACACTGTTCAAAATCCGTAAAAATACGCTCGCAAATTTTACGGGAGTTTCCAGCAGTATAATTGTCCAGTATAATATACTGGAGTTTGGAGCACTAGTGCTCCAGTCTCCCGTAAATTTTACAGGAGTTAACAAAGTATACCGATCCAGTATAATATGCTGGAATTCGTACACAAATGACCAGAACTCCCGTACATTATACTGGATCGGTCCCTGTTGCAGCAACATAATAACTATTTTTCATTGACCAGTGTAAAAACCGGTTATACCATAATATTTTAACAGCTTTCCGGTGGTACTATACTGGACTTGGGATCGAATTGGAGAGGAGAAAGCACATACACGCATGGAGAGAGAGACGAAGACAGATTTTAGTCACCAAGTGAAACAACTACTTATTTAATGTATATTGTACATTAACTAGTAATTAAGTTAAAAATAGTAAGAGTAAATAAGTTTCGAAAGTAGTATAGCTACGTAGAGATTCCAAAATTATATCAATATCTTATATACCATCTGTATGGCTAAAAAATTCCGCAGATATTCTTAATATCGGGTGATACAACATGCACTTTATATGTAGGCTCCCAATATTTTTAGCAACCAAAGTGGAACTTTGTTCGCATACCCAATAATCTCCCCCTCGAACTAAGTTGTACGTGGCTCACTACCACGATTCACGGGTTTCCCCCTCGAACTAAGTTTCATATGGCCCATTGCCACAATACCACCCATATTGTTAGAGTATTACGGCAACTGAAGCCGCAACTAGCTTCTTCTTATGTGTGCGTCGCACCGCACCATCACTTTGCCATCTCCATGCTCGTCCCTTCGGACCTGGGCTCTAATACCAGGTATTGGGTTAAAAAAGTTCGCACATATTTTTAATACGGTGTGATATTATCCGATTTAGACAAGCCCGTACGATTTTTCTCAAAAGACCTCACACCAATAAAAGATCCCTACAATTTATATGTAAGCTCCAATCATTTCAGTTACCAATGTGCAACTTTGTTCATACACCAAACACCATTATTATATTTTATATTGTTTAGTAACCCCAACAAATAAGAAATTGTCAGAAGAAATTATAAAGTTCTGAAGCTATTATAAATTAAGAATTCGGTAATTTTTAAAATGGCAGCACAAAACGAGGAAAAATTTCTAAATAAAGAAGAAAACAAGCTAAAAATCTAAATATAATTGTGAATGGATATTATCTCAGCTAAATATGAAGAAGAAAATAAACTAAACATATTCCTAACTAGCTTTATGAATGGTTATTATCTCAGTATGATTTCAAGATGTGACAATTATTATATGTTTCATTGAACGCCATGATATAATTGTACCTTCATATGTAAACAAATAGCCTATTTGAGATCACACTTTATATGAATCGGACAAATAACCTACATCGGCATAGCTAATTACTTTTTACTTTAATTCATTAGAATAAAATAATCTCATATCTAGAGTTCCCCGAAGATAAGTAAATATATGTTTAACACCACTCCAATATCTTCTTGTTTGGGAGGAACTAACTCTTGATAATAAGCTTACTACAAAAGAAATATCTGGTAAGGTATTGTTAGCAAGATACATTAGTGTCCCAATTGCACTAAGATATGAGTTCCATCACCAACGAGTTTTTTGTCATTTTCTTGAGGCCGAAATGGATCTTTATTTATATCAAGCGATCTCACAACCATAGGGGTACTCAATGGATATAAATTATCCATATAAAATCGCTTTAAAACCTTTTCAATTTATGTTGATTGATGGAATAAAATTCCATTTGTTACATGGTCAATTTGTAAGCCAAGACAAAATTTTGTCTTACCAAAATCATTTATTTCAAATTCTTTCTTTAAACACTCTTCAACCTTTGGAAGCTCTTTAGAAGTGCCAATGATATTTAATTCATCAACATACACAACTATGATTACAGATTCAGATATATACCTCTTAATAAAGATACAAGGGCATATAGGTTCATTTTTGTACCATTCCTTTAGCAAATACTCGCTAAGGTGATTGTATCGCATCCTCCCTGATTGCTTCAATCCGTATAAGGATTTCTGAAGCTTTATTGAATAAGTTTTCCTTGAACTTTTATGTGTTCCAGGAACTTTAAATCTTTTAGGGATTTTCTTAAAGCTTTCATTGTCCAATGAGCCATATAAGTAGGTTGTAACAACATCCATCAACCGCATATCAAGCTTTTTATGGACTGCTAGATTTATTAGATACCGGAATATAATAGCATCTACCACTAGAGAATATGTCTCCATATAATCAATGTTAGGCTTTTGCGAAAATCCTTGTGCCACAAGTCGTGTTTTATATCTTAGGACTTAACCTTTCTCATTTCGTTTTCGCACAAAACTCCATTTGTACCACATTGTCTTGACACCTTCAGGTGTTCACACTATTGGTCTGAAAAGTTTATGTTTTTCGAGTGGAGCCAATTCCAGTTAAATTGCATTTTTCCATTTCGAACAGTCATTTCTCTATATACATTCATCGGCAGATTTTGGCTCAACATCCTTATTTTGTTGCATTATTCATGTTGCATTATTCCAACCGCAACATTATATGCAAAACCATTGACAACAACAACGTTATTTCGGTTTCACCTTTTTTCTATATAGACATAACTTATTAAGATCTCTTCACTTTTATCATTTCCAGGGACTAGAACCTCCTGTGAGGTCTTATTAATTATTATGTCTTTATGCTCCCCTTGAGAAATTGCCTCCATGTTGTGATCAACTTGATCATTTGGTCCTTTTCTTTTTGGGGATTCTTATCCTCAGAATTGATTCGTCTACCATGTTTAAGGTGTGACCTAGACTCATTTGCATTATCATATTGTCCAACTGGGACATCAACTCAAATTGAAGCATTTACAGCTGGAATATGCGATTTAGTAACTTGTGAAAGGTTAGTAAATGCATTTGGCAATTGATTTGCACAAAATGATCTTTTGAACTTGTTGCTCGCATTGATTTGTACGAGGATCCAAATGAGATAAAAATAATACATTCCAATGTATCTCTTTTCCAGCTATTTATTTTCTCCCTAAATATTAGGAAAATCGATTCATCAAAATGACAATCAGCAAATTTGGTTGTAAATAAATCTCCTGTCATAGGCTCCAGATATTTAATAAGATTCATAACCAACATATACTCCCAACCTTCTTTGGGGACCCATCTTTGTGTGTTGTGGTGGAGCAATTGGAACATATACCGCACATCCAAAAATTTTTAGATGGAAAATATTTGGCTCCTGGCCAAAAGCCAACTGTAATGGAGAGACGTCATGATAACTGGTTGGCTTTATGCATACAAGTGCTGCTGCATGAAAAATAGCATGTCCACACACTGAAATAGGAAGTTTTGTCCTTATTAGCAATGACCTAGCTATTAATTGGAGACGTTTAATCAATGATTCTGCTAGACCATTTTGATTATGAACATGAGCAACCAGATGCTCAACTTTTATTCTAGTGACCATACAATAATTAGTAAAGGCCTAAGATGTAAATTCACTAGCATTATCAGGATGAATTGTCTTAATTGCATAATCTGGAAATTATGCTCTTAACCTTATTATTTGGTCTAACAATCTCGCAAATGCCATATTACAAGTTGACAATAAGCACATATGTAACCATCTTGTAGATGAGTCTATCAAGACCATAAAATACTTGAATAGTCCACATGAAGGGTGTACATGCCCACATATATTACCATGTATATGTTCCAGAAATACAGGGGATTCAATCCCAACTTTAGTTGCAGATGATTTTTTGAATTTAAAGTGTTAAGAAAAATAGTACAATTAGAAGATATAACTGTTTATTTGATATACTCAATCAAATAAGAAAATTTGATTTGTTTTCAAATGTTTATATTGTTTATAGAATAATGTTAATAACTCTTGTTACCATTACTTCAGCGGAAAGAAGGTTTTGAAAATTAAAATTGACAAAATCTTTCTTAAGATCAACAATGTCTCATGAGACGTTAAATGGATTAGCTATATTGTGAATTGACACAAATTTATGAGGAGAAATTGATTACACGAAAATTATTAATAGTTTTGCATCTAAAAAAAGTTTAACAATAAACTTTAAATAAAAAATAATGATTCTTTAAAAAAAAAAGTTAAGGTGTCACGACCCAAAGTCCACTAAGGGCCGTGATGACACTCGACTCCACGGTCAAGCAAGCCAACAACAAATAACTAGTAACTTCTCATATTAAATAGTTTCTGAAATCACTTCTTTTATGCGCTTAAACAATACGTAATAAATTTCACTAAATAAATGATGAAACATTTAACAATTTTAAATTTCTAAATAAACCCGTAGACATCCCTAGAACCCGGTATCACAAGTGCATGAGCTATTTCTAAGAAATAATACAGTACAATATCCGTTTGGAATACAAATATACAGAAAGTAAATACAATATACTGGAAGAGACTAGTATATTCTCAGTACTAGTATAGCCTTTTTTGTATTCTCTCGTTGGTAGGCATTTCTGAAGTTTGAGGTTATTATGTAATCTTTTAGCTTGTGATTCATGGGGTTTCGGATTTTGGAAGTGTTAGATTGAGATTCTTGTATAGTTATATGTCAGGCGGCATCTTGAACACAGCTTATTATGTTATCTGGGTTTTTAATTATTTTCTTTCCGCAATAGTTTCTCTTTTCGCATTTGTTAGGCTTACCTAGTCGTAGAGACTATGTGCCGTCACGATAGTACCGGAGGACGAACGAGGGTCGTGACAACTTTGGACTATATATAAATATGTCTTCTTGCGTTCATTTGGTAGCAGTGTGAAAAAAATAAAAATTTTTCTTCTCCTTTCTTTTGTGTTGCATTTTATTTTTTATAATCTTTGTTGTTTCTGCTCCAAGTTATACTAGAAGAGCTTATTGAATCTTATGGGATATGCTTAATAATATTTATCACGGTGTGAATAAAACATCCTTAAGAATAGTATCCTTAAAACGCCTCAAGTTAAATTTTATTCTCCATAATCGAATATTTTTTTACAACAGAACCTTCGTGCTAAACAACTTATATTCATTTGATACTCTCCCTTTTGAGGTGCACGACATGCACTCGACAGTTTTAATTTATTATGGTTAACTAATAAACTGAGATAATGATCTTATTAGTTACCCTTGTTAAGTTATAAAGTATATGTAAGATTATATACTTATTTGTTTGATATATGCACCGTGTTGGAGTTAATATACTACTCTAACATAATTTATATGCTCCAAATTAAATGCTCGTCATTTATAATTTTTGGAATGAGGGCAAGCAAATATGGTCTGGAAACTTGTGGTCAACACGATCAAATTTTAGGTTTTATGAGTCAAAAATCATATATACACATAAGCCTTTCTTCGTTGTCTTCTTTTATTCTTCTGTTTTTAAATTCAAGATTTTCGGTTGACATGTCTGAGTCTGACAAATATGAATACCGCAGCTTGTACCCTTTGCCTTTTGAAAAATTCAGATTATTTGTGCTACGAAATCGTTGTTTGGTCATTTGTTTTTTAAGTAAAAATTCAATTATACACGAATTCCTCTTTTTCTTCTCTTTCTCCAACTTTTTCTTCTTCCAAAATGCGTGATTTTCCGTTGACCTGGCTAACAAATATAAATGCCATTAACTACACTCTTTGCTTTGAAAAAATCAGATCACTACGACATTCTTTATAGGAATTTTCTAATTTGTCAACTGTCGGAACAAAAATGGTTTGACGTACAATTAACTAAAAGTATGACAATCACATTCTTTAACATTAAAATGTAGTTTATTTTTTGTTTGAGTAATTAATTATTTGATTGGTAATAATTTATTGTTTATCCTTAGTTCTCTATTACGGAGTATTTGCTAAATTTCTGGCCATGTTCAAGAGTAAACTAGGAGATTGGGCGCAGCAGCTGCGTGAAGTTGCGCCTTAGCGCATCCGTTTTCTTGCTCGTTAGTTGACTCTTCACACTTACCCCATCTCAGCTTTCATTGAAAATCTCGTCAATAAAATGATCAAAGACGCAAAATGAAGGACTATCGTCAATGCGGCTGGAGCCGCTAGATCCCATAGCAAATCTATAGGTCCTTAGTAGCGTTGACAAAGAAGGAGGAGTCGGTTAAAAGATAGCGAACTTTTTTATTTTTCTTATAATTATATAATAATAAGAATATCGAAATAAATTTTTAAAAATGAAAAACAGAGATTTTCTTGTGATGGTTAAAGAGGCATGTGGATATCACACGAACATATTTAGAAAGCTAAGTAAAAAAGTAAATTAATTAACGTTGGTCAGATAATTTAGGCTGGTAGACTCTTATAAATTAGTAGGTGACGAAAAGTAAAAAGTTTACACTTTCTAAAAAAGACAATTCTTAATGTGATAGCCAATAATTAATAATATCCCTAGACCAAATGTAGGTTTGGTAAAGAAGAAAAGCATTGACAGACGCCGCGTAACGCAGCGCTTTTGCTGTCAGCCAAATATTCCGTTTTATTAGTTGGACTTTTATACGTAAAGCAAAGATTTGCCTTGCATGTGTTTTGTAGCAATGACACCACGTACCCCTTCTAAAATGGCGTCTTATTTAGAAATTAATCAATATATTATAAATTATTTATATCTTTCTATAACAATCTTATTTGATATGATATTTTGATTGATATAGTGAAGTACTATTCTAGAGAAAATATATTATAATATAATATAAAAATCAATTTCGAGAAAAATTTAATTTTTATAGTGAATGACTGCTATATAAGAATATTGTTATAGAGATGTCTGATTGTATCTTGATTTGACTTGAAATTAAGATTTTTTTATTGAAGTTTCACGACAAAATAAGTATTGGTTAATTTTCTCAACAGTAGAACTAATGATGGATATTTGTATACTTCCCCTATTTTGTTTTTCTTGTCAAGTCCATTGATTGTTACTCTCTCCGGTTCACAATAAGTAACCATTTTATCTTTTATTTTGGTCGAAAATAAGTGTCCATTTATATAACTAAGAAGGAATTAATTTTATTTTTTCATTTTTTTTCTTATTTACATATTCTAATATGTCAAGATAACAATTAATTAAGGTTAATTTAGTAAATACGTCATTTTTTTCCTTTCTCTCTAAGAGTTCGTATTTCCTTATTCGGCGTCCAAAGATAAATTGGTCATTTATTGTAAATATGAACGAGTAGTATGAAAGTCTCATGAAATGTTTCTTACAGGGGCGGACCTATGCTTTGTGGTGGGGGCACGGGCACCCGTTGGCCTCGGTAAAAATAATGTATATATATTCTATATATATAAGTTAATACAAGAAGGACCCCTATAAATATATTATGCTGCACCTTTAGTCATAAAGATTGGGTAGAACAATTGGTTTATGGAGTAGTTGGCTTTTTCAAGACCCAAGTTCAAATCTCAGAATATTTTTGATTGGGTCTCATTTGGTAATTTCAACACCAACAGGCCTACTCGTAACCTTTTCTCTCTTTGAGAGAATTTCAACACGCCTACTATAATGTATTTGATTTAGTTTTTTTCAATGGATCAACCTCTTTTACTTTTAGTTAAATCTCTACATCAAAAGCTTCTTCTACAATTATTTTTCTCCACGCAAAAAACTTCTTCCTTAATTTTCAAAGCCCATATGCAACCACTAGTTATTAGTCTGCCTAAAGTCATCGAGTAATTATTTCTGTCGTGACCATACTACCTATAAGTATTGTTAATATACTGTTACAGTGCACCCGCTACCTTTAAATCTTGGATCCGCGGTTGCTTATATAAGTTTATTTTAAAACTTTAATTCAAGAAAAGCCTAGAATTTAATCATATTCCAATGGTCGATCAAAGAAAAGGAGAAAAAAATATGGACGAAGAGAGAGAATTATACCAACCGAATTTATTATTTGGTGGACGCATGATGATAATTGATTCTTCTTTTTAAAGTTTTTGATGGTGAGTTGAAAAAAAAAGCTCTAGTTTAGAAGCATTTATTGATTGGTTAAAGTCTTAAAGACAACCACTAGGCACTAACACAATAATGAGAATTTACGTTACATGCATAGAGGGTAGGTTCAGAATTTAATTTAGCTGCTAACCATTTGAAAGAAAATTTATAACTTCTAACGTTGCCTACGTATATGTTCTTAATTTAACACCAAACCTTTTATATTTTTATACATGTTATTGCGTAACTTAGTTTAATTTGTACTATAATTAATGAGAAGTGTAAAGCATAAAATGGGACAAAGCTAGTTGGATTTTACAAATTTAAAACTAACATGTAGAAGTCGTTATTAAAGATGCGATAATATATGAAGATTTAATTCAAAATCATAAAGCAATAAATCGATAGAGCAACTCAAAACTATTATATATCTCTTTAGAAACCTCTATATATAATCGCTGTAGGATATTCTAAATTCTTTAATACTTTCCTACACGTATAATTCAACTCTAAAATTTTACAAGTGAACTGAATATTTTGGTGTTATCTTTTTGCTCATTCTGTTCCTTTTTTAGGATGTAAGCATAACTCAATGAGTCGATGAGTTGCTTGAAATAGTTCATCATTTTGGAACATGTTAGTGGCTCAATGTGCTTAATCGAAGTTTAGTTTGATGTCGTTTAAAAATTGTGAACATCCAACTAAAAATCATAATGCAGTATTTACTTTCAGCATTTTTATTAAAAAAAATTTCTTTTGCATTGCTTGAAAAAATACTTAGCTAGCGTTTGACCATAAATTCCAAATTTATTTTGAAAAATTTGATTTGAGTGAAGTTTGTTTGAAGATGAAAATATGTTTGGACATACGTTTTCAAAAGATATTTTCCAACTTTATTTTGGAAAAACATGTATATAATTCTCAAGTTTTAAGATTTTGGCCCAAAATAAGCTTAATAGCTGTTTTGGAATTTGGGATTTCACCAAAATATGATCAAAATTTACGGCCAAACATGAATTTTAAAAAATAAATTCCAAATTTATTTTGGCAACACTCATGATCAAACGGGGCCTTACTTTTGAGTAAAAATTCACCCAAATAAAAGAAAATTAAGAAAATGTTTGGGGGGCAAAAATGTCATGATAAGGAAAGAAACAAACCGATAACGGCGAGAGAGGAATGGAAAGAAAGAAAGGTTCAAAACAGGTAACTGTTGCAACTACTTTGAGTCCTCAGTTTGTGTAATGTAACGCGGAATTCTCCGTCTCCTTCTCTTTCTCATAACACCTGTATTTTACTTATTCCTCTCTCAGAAATCACAATGATCTCATTCACCAGACCCTATTTCCTGGTACTCTCCCCTAACTCACTTTCTTTTTCTTTTTTGGTAAAACTTTCACACTATTACTCAGCAGCATTTTCACTTTCACACTAAAAAAAAAAAAAAATTAATATTTGACATTGAAAAGTTGCATTCAAACATTTTGAAAAAAGTTTTGAATTTTCTTTGTTTCTTGAGTTATAAAAGGTGGGTTGTTCTGTTCTTGGTAGCAGAAGCAAAGAACATTTGTAGTTTTCTTGGGTATTTATTTACTCTTTCTTTTGTTGTCTTTGTGGTTTATTGTTGTTTCAGTTTGTTTCATTGGCAGAGAAAGGCATTGGGGTTGGGCCAAATAGGAGGAGGAATAATAAAGATAAGGGTAGTAATGGAGAGCACATTGAAAGAAATATCACCAAATGGTGATTCTGTTCTTGATATGAAAGATAAATGTGGTGTTGCTGGTGGTGTTGAGGATATGTACGGAGAGGATAGAGCTACTGAAGATCAGCCTATCACCCCTTGGACTTTTTCTGTTGCTAGGTAATCTCTTCTATTTTTTTCTTTAATTGTCTATCTTTTGCTTCATTTTGCTATGAACAACAAACAACAACAACAAACCCTATAATCCGCAAGTGGAGTCTGTGGAGTATATTGTGTACGTAGACATTACCACTACCTTGAGGGTAGAGACTAATTTTTCTATGGGTTGTGTTAAATTATTTTTTGGAAAATTTCCAGGAAACCTGCACTGCTACCCTTCGGTGCGCATAGGTTAACTTGCTCACTGTGTAATAGTTCGCAAATCACACAGGAGATGTAAATTGCACTAGGCACGCCCAGTGCGACGAGCTCTGATTGAGGAAGCTTCTGGTGAGGGAATCGATCCCAAGTCTTCCATGTGGAATACTACTTACCCAACCAACTCAGCCAACCCCTTGCAGGCTATTATGTTAATTTATTAATACCCCTAAAGCATATTGTATTACTCCTTGTTTCATTTTATACAATTTTAGTGGTCTTGTAGATCACAAAATAAGGGGATCTAATGTGTGGAGAGTAGTTGCAAATTGTGTTATTATCCTATTTACCTTGGATTATATGATTTTATCCGGTTACTTTCCTGTTTCAGGCGTAGCGTTTTACTTGTTACCCCTTTTTGTGGCTGGATTGACAAACTAATGAGTGTTTGGTTGTGAAAATAGTGAATTTAGTTTGTGTTATAGGCTGAGCGTCGTCAACTTTATGTGATAACTAGTCCTTCTTGACAAATCATCTTTGTTGATTTCAGTGGATATAGTTTGTTACGTGATCCGCATTATAACAAAGGGCTCGCTTTCACTGAAGCAGAGAGAGATGCTCACTATCTGCGCGGCCTTCTACCTCCTACTGTTTTAAGCCAAGAACTTCAGGTCATTTGATAATCCTTGACTTATAATCTTGACTTCTCTGTTTCCATTTCCACTCATAACTAGACCGGTAAACCTTTATTATCAAATATCAGGAGAAGAGATTGATACACAATCTCCGCCAATATCAAGTTCCATTGCAAAGATACATGGCCATGATGGATCTTCAGGTAATTTTACCTCTCCTGTAGCATGTTAGAATCCATGTCGATTAAAGTCTTGGATTTACTGATGTTTTTATGGAAGTAATGTACTTTACTTTTTTTTTAATTTTATGACAATGGTAAGCTATGAAAAAAAAAGAGTAATGGTAAGCTATGCATTTAAAATATCACAATTTACCAATTGGAATACCAATATAGCATGGTTATATGGGTCAAGAATTCGTGTCCTTTTCTCTTTGTCGTTTTTATTTTATCATGTGTGTAACCCTTTTTATGCCCTCTTAGAGCGAAGGCTGTAAACTACCATTTCTATAATTTGAACACGCTAAATAATTTGGCATTTCTCAAGGACTGCATAAGAAACTATCTGGGGAAGACTAAGGGAATACAATCTCCATTAAAATATTACTTGGCTGTTCTATAACCTAAGTTATTTCATGAGGATTCCACTCTATGATCAGACTGAGGTGATTTATGCTGCTAAAGTTCTGCTTATAATTTACTTTTGCAATTCACAGGAAAGAAATGAAAGATTATTTTACAAGCTTCTCATCGATCATGTTGAGGAGCTCTTGCCAATTGTATATACCCCAACAGTTGGCGAGGCTTGCCAGAAGTACGGAAGCATTTTTAGGCGTCCTCAGGGTCTCTTTATCAGCTTAAAAGAAAAGTAATTTCCCTTGTTCCTTTCTTTCTTTGTAGTCATCCATTTTTTCTGTTCCGTTTAATTGTACGTCAGATGCTCTTCTGCTCCATGTTAATGTACTTACCTTTCTACCGAAACTTTCAGGGGAAAGATTCTTGAGGTATTGAAAAACTGGCCTGAGAAGAGTATTCAAGTCATTGTTGTAACAGATGGGGAGCGGATATTAGGACTTGGTGACCTTGGCTGTCAGGTAAATCTGCCAAGTTCGTCTAATTATCAGATTTATTCCCTAATCGCGTGTTATTTGAACAACTGGACAGAACTAATTAATTAGAGAGACAGTCCTATCTCAACTTTACTTGTACACAGTTGCAGATGGATAACATAATTGACCAAAAGTTCCAAAATTGTTTCAGGGCATGGGTATTCCAGTTGGAAAGCTCTCTCTTTATACTGCTCTTGGGGGTGTTCGTCCCTCAGTAGTAAGCACTCGTTCAACTTTGTTTCTTTGTACACTTATCATTATCTCAAACTGATCTCATAATTAGTCCTTGTGCTTTTTGCATTTTGTGGATGGAACACTTTACACTTCTTGAAATTTGCTTGCTTCCAAATTTCCCTTTTACTATGCTTTCTTATACATATCTGAGTGGAATTTTGGCTATTTCCAGCTTGTATTAATTTGGATGCTATTAGCCAAGAAAAGTTTGCATATTAAAGAAGATGAATACGTTTTCTCAGAGGATCTCCATCTATGTCCACTAAATTCTGTTTCTTCTAATGTCTATATCAAGTGGATCAGAATATCATGCGTTCTAACATCTTAATAGATTTCATCTTCTTGAAGTTTTAATGTGGTTTCCTCGTCTAAACTTGATATGGATCAGTCTTCAATGATATCTCCCAAACAACTAAATTGTTTAATATTTGTTGTATCAGTATGAGGGCTGACATTTATGACTACATTATATTAATTTCATTAGACAATCTGTGTCAGAAATTCACATTCTTATTATTTAATCTTCAGTGTCTTCCTATAACCATTGATGTCGGCACGAACAATCAGAAGTTACTGGATAACGAGTTCTACATTGGACTCAAGCAGAAAAGAGCTACAGGACAGGTCTGATGATCTTTTCCATCCTTTACTTTGTGTTGTCAGACTACAGATGAAAATAATGCAGTTGTCAAACTCTACCTTTCCGGAAGCTGAAATTTCATTCATGTTTTTCTCTTAAAGGAATATGCTGAACTTCTGGAGGAGTTTATGTCTGCAGTTAAGCAAAACTACGGGGAGAAAGTCCTCATTCAGGTATGTCACTAACTATAAATATCCTTGTGCAATTGCTATCTTTTCCCTGTTCCCCCAAATATCATGAAGCACCAATCTTAAGAACTTTGTCTCTTCGGCCCATTTATTTATGTCCTAAAGTTGCCTCATATCTTTTTCAGTTTGAAGATTTTGCAAACCACAATGCATTCGATCTTCTTGCAAAGTATCGCACTACACATCTTGTATTCAATGATGATATACAGGTAGATATCGTGAGAATGACCGTCAACTTGAAACTTTGGCCTTCATTTTGAGTGGATTAATGATCTTTATACTTGTTTACAGGGTACAGCATCTGTGGTTCTGGCCGGGCTTATTGCATCTCTAAAACTACTTGGTGGAACACTGGCTGACCATACTTTCTTATTCTTAGGTGCTGGAGAGGTGAGATTCATCAGCTATTGCCCCTTCACATTTTCTAGGTTATTGCTCTTCAAGAGTTTCATATTATGTACTAATACTGTATGTTGGTATGGATTAGAACAGTAGGCAGATTTTATACTACTTAAAATAGAAAGTTAAGGGACACCTTATTTTCCGGCAAGAGCTTCAGCTTTCTCACTGTCCAACTAGATTAGCTTTTGCCTTTTTTTGTTTTTTTTCGTTGTTGAAACAAGGGTTTACTACTTAACCTTACTTGCTTACTTCTTCAGAGTAGTTTATTCATATACATTTTAAGATGATGGCACAAATTTTGGTTCTACCTTTACAATTCACCATTTTCAGTCGGCCATGATATTTTGACCTAGGACTTTATCGTCTGCTTTGGAGATTTATATAATAACTAACTTCCATCAATTACAGAAATGCCTGTTTCATTTCTATGCAGTCTAGAAGCCTTCCTACCCATCTACTGGTAAAGGCCTGAGATGATAGGCGGGCCAATACTGTCCATTAAGGCCATTAGTGCTGTACTGGTGCTAGTCTATCTGCTAAAAGAACTCTTTTCCTGGATAAACTAGACCATGTGGATACCTATATACAAAATGGCCATATACATCATTGGAGATTTTGTAAATGTCATAAAAATATTGATCAACATATCAATAAGAGCACATTATGTCTCAACGTTAAAAATCTTGTTTTTAACTTTCTTGTCTTTTGCTTCCTGAAGGCTGGAACTGGTATTGCTGAGCTCATAGCACTTGAGATAACAAAAAGGGTTCGAACTACTCTTCATCTGCTTTTTCTCCTTTTTCTTTTTTGAATCTTCTGTACTAAATTTCTGGATTTGCCTTTCAGACTAGTGTTCCTTTAGAAGAAGCTCGAAAGAAGATTTGGCTTGTCGACTCTAAGGTATACATCATGATCTGACGTTCCAGTAAAATGCTACATGCAATAAATTGATCTCTACCTACAATCTTGAATATCATTTATGTTCGTATCAGCATCTCCTTTTCCCACAAACAGTTTTTAATTTATTACAGGGACTGGTGGTTAGTTCTCGTTTGGAGTCCCTTCAGCACTTCAAAAAGCCTTGGGCTCATGATCACGAACCTGTTAAGGAACTTATAGATGCCGTCAAGGTGTGAAATTTGCATCTTTCTATTGAAGCATGATGTGACTTAAATAGATGATGGCAAAAAACACATTCCTTATATCACTTTATTCTCCATTTGTCAGGCAATAAAGCCAACCGTTCTAATAGGAACTTCAGGAGTTGGAAAAACTTTTACAAAGGAAGTCGTCGAGACTATGGCTTCTCTCAATCCGGTAGGTCCCCCCCTCTCTCATACATGCACACGACAATATGCATGAATAGACAGTGCAACATAAGCTCCATGAATCATAATTTACAATGAAGTTTCTAATTTTGGCACAAATGATGTTCTCCAGAAACCTCTCATTATGGCTTTGTCTAATCCGACATCACAAGCTGAATGTACTGCTGAGGAAGCTTATACATGGAGTAAGGTAAATTCCATTATAAAGCTTACATAGCTCAGGTTTTTTCACAATGTGCTACCTCAAGCCAGTAAAACTTTTATGTACACAATTACTGAGCCTGTTACCTCTTTCTCTTTCTGCCGCGTACAGGGTCATGCAATCTTTGCTAGTGGAAGCCCATTTGACCCTTTTGAGTATGAGGGACGGACTTTTGTGTCTGGCCAGGTGCTGCTCTTTCCCAATAGCAATTGACTGTTCTTGCGTAATAGTTTGGATATTTACCCTTCTTTTGCTGAACTTTTCAGGCCAACAATGCCTATATATTCCCTGGATTTGGTCTGGGAATTATCATGTCCGGAACAATTCGCGTGCACGATGATATGCTACTTGCAGCCTGTAAGATTAAAGCCAAGAATTTACATATGCTTCGAGTCTGATCTAGAATTTCATATAACCTCTTTATCAGTTAACTAGTATTGTACAACAGACAGTTATTTCATAGGATGTTGGCAGAAGGAGGAAAAAATCTTTTCGTGCATGTCGTTTGATTTCAATTATTTCTTTCATGAAACAGCGGAAGCTTTGGCAGCTCAGGTGACAGAGGAAGACTATTTAAAGGGACGGATCTACCCACCATTCACTAACATCAGAAAAATATCAGCCCATATCGCGGCCGAAGTAGCTGCCAAGGCATATGAACTTGGTGAGTCCTGCAAAGTGGTTTAACAAATTAAGTACCTAGCTCAAACTTGCTGATGATGAATCTTTAACTTGCCCACTTTTTTCAGGTCTAGCAACTCGTCTCCCTCGTCCTACTGATCTTGAAAAGTATGCTGAGAGCTGCATGTACACTCCAGTATACCGCACCTATCGCTAAACTGGGAATTTTGGCTGACATTTATCACATTTCCGGCTACATTAGGAACTTTGAGTTTTAGGTTCATTCTTACTTATAGATGAAACATTTTGTATGCTACTTCCACTACCTAGTAGAGGTGAACATTGTTTGTTACTAAACATTATTATTAGCAGTGAGAAAGGATGAGATTTCCTGATTTTAATCTTTTTTTGTTTTAAAGAGTTGAACATTGTTGGCCAGTTTATATTAGTACAAACAGAACTATTTCTTTGTCAGATGTAATCTTCAAAAGCACGCTTATTATACATTTTGTTTTGCCGGAAAATTATCTCTGTATGAAAAGCTGGAAACTGTATACGCTTCTCCCTTTAAGATCTGAAAACCAACCAAAACTCATCGGATAGTATAGCTATTTAGTCTAACGTCTTAACTTGAGGATTTTCCTCTCGCTAATTAAAGAGATGTTGTTGCAACTCTGCACATAATCATCACAGATTCCAGTATGCATGTTTGCTCGTATTTTTCAGCTTTTTGTATCAAACCTCTTTTACAGTTGAATTTACTTATCTATTTAAATATAGGAGTCTCTCAGCAAGCCCTTGTTTTATTTCTGTGAAATTGTTAGTTCTCTGTTTCGTTAGCAAGAATATGTTTGGTATACACACAGCATCGTATACCTCCTATTTATAGGCTCGAGGGTCTGTCATGGGCTCGAGTTCGGGTGAGGTCGAGATTCGAGACCAGTGGACCAAAATTAAGCTCGAAGACAAAGCGCAATGCCCGGAAATAGGAGTACGAGGAATACCAGGCCCGAGTATGCTCCACCCCGAAATCATACCGTTATGATTTGTACCAGAGCAAGCTAGATTCCTGCCACGTCCTCAAAGTCATGACGCAAATCCCAAAATAGGATTGCATGATTCCGTACTAGGCAGTTAGACAGTTGTACCAAGAATATTCCTTACTATAAATAGAAATATTACTTATTTAAGATTCCCCTATTATATAAAAGTGATCCCAATCATTTGTAAGATCATCTTATTACTAAGCAAGGAATATACTCTCTACCTTTTCATATGTTGTTCATCATCATTGTCCTTTAGCTATATTGTTATTACTTTACTTTTATTACTTATTGCTTTTAGCCCTACTCGAGGTCACTATCTCGAGGTAACCACCATCAAGTAATATTGGTTTGATTCACTTGTCTTTTTTTCATTCCTACTTCATATTTCTTGATTATTAATTGGGAAGTGCCAAATATGGAACCAGTTGATGTTAGTTAGCACATCGTTTTGAATACAGATCTAGGTGCGGACCCCTAAGGACATATGCATAGGGATGACCGGTCCGGTAGCCAAAGAACACAAGGAATAAGAGATGGGGAGTCAGCCTCCAAGTGATATTCGCGATGCAAATTGCCATCGCTAAACTTCAGAGTCAAAATAAAACTCGAAATACAGCCGAACCAGTAAGCACTCAGCGTACTGAACCAGCTTTAGAAAGGCCCGATGAAAGTGGCTAGGGGACCGATCCCAGAATTTTGAGGATGCTCGAAGAGCTAACCAAAAGGATCGAGTTCGGGGAAAAGTAAATTGAACACAATGATAAAAAAATGGAGACATATAACTCTTGTGTAAACTAGATACCGAGGGAACCTCCAGTATTGAAAGGTTTAGACGCCAAAAAATGCATACGAAAACCATTCCCTCAGAGCTCAGATCCGATGCCTATCTGATGGATTTTCAATGTCTTTGCTTATGTTTTGATGATCTAACAAACTTACTGTCAAGAACCAGAAACCTGACACACTTGGTACACATTACAAGTGAACGAAATCCAGCTAATGCGAATTGTTTCAAGTGTAGAAAACAGAGAAACAAGTCAAGGACCTGATCCCATGTGTTTCCCTGATAACAGTACGAAAGTCAACTATGCATAGCTGGAAAGTGACTGCCACAGAAATAATGCACACAATGCAGCAATTCTGCAGTCACTTGCCCTTTGACCTACCAAATGTTTACATCATTCAAGTGATGTCATCAAGGGTGGATCAACAAGAGCATTATAACAAAACATCACGTGAACTCTTGTGAATTCACTTCAAGCATTCAAGTCTTCTGCAAATAGTGAACTTATTGTCAAGAGCTTGAAGAACAAAGTTAAACACTACTACAGACCAATTCCTAAATCGAGTATTCTGTTGTCCTTAGTTGAGTTGTCACTTTGTGATTGTTCTTATTGTAATTCCTGAATTGCTTAGTTAGAAACGTTAATTAAGAACCCCTTTGTAAAACCATAAACTTTCTAAGTTTTTGCTGTGACGAGAGTTAGTCATAAGTTAAAGTCTTTGTAACTAGCGAGTGATAAAGTGACTTATGGTAAGTATATCGCAAGTTAGTTGAGTTGAAGCCTTTGTAATAGAGTCATTACAAAGTGACGTGTAATAAAGTGTTTACAAGTTAGTGAAGTTGAAAGACAACAAGTGTAGGCCGTGATTTTTGTTCCCTTGAGTGGGATTTTCCATGTAAAAATTCTGTGTTTCATTTACTTACTATTTCATTAGTATTCTTAGTGGAAACTCATAGATGACTAGTTACACTATAGTCT
>JASVEL010013895.1:0-135111 GCA_032618575.1 Nicotiana noctiflora
AAGTCAAACAATTCAACACATGATGACCCACTGCCCCGGGCTTTCAAACAACAAAACTCGCGAATTAAAACGACGACATTTGTTATTCGACCATAATATATACGATTGATAACAAGTGATCGACTTACGAATTTAATCGATTATAGCTTCAATGGACAGATTTGAAGAAATCGCTTATCCGAATTAACTAATTGACGACCTTAAATTGATTAATTGTACAAAGCCACTACAATTAACAAACAATCAATCGGACAGACAATAACAAGAAGGAATTGACCAAATAAAGGGTCATTGGAGAAGAAGCAAAAACAGAAAACTAAAGAAAAACAAAGGATAACAAATTCACCTCATTAACATACTAAAATATAAAGAAAGAAGAGAGAGATACCATGTGAGGAGAAAAATCGCATTCGAACGAGCCTCGGACCAATCTTGGACTCAACTCGGCTTGGACCTTTGTTCTTTGAGGCCAATGGACCTTAATTGAGATGTTTTCAATAGTGAAAACATCCCAATTAAGGTCTATTAGACCTCAATTAGGCAAGAACTGGGTTTAGGGTTCATAGCCGCGATTTTGGGGCTCGACTAGTTCTAGCAAGATTCGAACAAAACTACAGCCTGTGGGGGTATGAGGGAGGTGAGGGGAGGCTATGGTGTGATTTTGGTGAGGTTTGGCATAGAACTTCAAATTCCGGCGAGCTTCGATCTAATATTCGAAGAGCTCGGGAATGATTCGAGACTAACGGTTAGGGGATTCGTGTAGAGGGAGGCGAGGGGAAGAGCTGGTGAAAATTTGGTGGTCATTGGCCTACCGGAACCGCCGTGAGGCGATTTCCGGCAGGCGGAGTGCGGTGGCTCACGGCGAGGTTAATTCGTCTGTGGGAGACGATGGGTGTGAGGGGGGGTCTGGCTTGGGGGGCGGGGTGTGAAGGCGGGCGTTATATACGACTCAGGAGATTAAATCCTGATCGTTGGATCATTTACGATCAACGACCGGGATCTCTTCCCTTAAACCAAACGGTGTCGTTTGGTTAAGTTACAGCCTGAGTGTATTTGGGGATTTATCGATTAATCTGGGCCGTTGGATAATAAAATCCAACGGTCCAGATCAAACGTTACATTAGCTGATGCTTGGGCGAGTATTTTGGGCTGGGTGTTGAATTAGTATGGGCCTGGTTTTATTAAATTGGAGATGGCCCAGTTCCGATTCCCTATTTATTTTGTCTCCTCTTTTGTCTAATTTAAACTAAACAAAATTCTAACTCACACTACAAAAATCCAACTAACTTATAAGAGTGCTAATTAAGTTTTACTAATAATCAAGATACACAATTACATATCACTTAGATGTAAATCACATAATTTGCTTATTAAACACTAAAAAAAAAAAAATGCAAAACATAATATATATTTTTGTATTTCACTAATTTAAATAAATAAGCATGCACACACAAAAATGCAAATGTAAGATAAACATAACACCAAGATCACAAAAATCATGCTCAACATAAAACTATTTTATTTTTGAATTTTATGGGAGTGATTCTCATGTAGGGCAAAAATCACGTGCTCACAGTGGTGGATTACTCATATCCCGAGGGAAGAAAATGCAGAAGCAAATGCACTATCTAAACTAGGTTCATTAACGAAAATGAAGGGATCTGAGTCAGGGACGATAGTAAAGCTGATGCACTCGGTCCTAGATGCAAATAGCTACTATGAGGTAAATATGAATAATTTAGTCTGGGACTAGAGGAACAAAATTATTGATTATCTTAAGCACGGGAAGCTGCCCGAAGACTCCAATGCGATCGCAAGGAATCAGAATCCAAGCTTGGAGCCCATCGTGTCAGGGTTCGAGCAAAGCACCTGCCCTCGGAGCTAAGTGTGGGATTCAGTCGGTTCGGTTTGGTTATGAATATTATCAGTTTAGCACATTGGTTATCGGTTTACAAATTTGATAAACCGATAACTGAATCGATAAGATACCAGTTATTGGTTACATTATCGGTTCGATTATCGATTTACCTAATAAGATAACTCAATCTTGAGTTAAGAACAAAAGAGAAGAAAACTCACTAGAGTTAAGCAAAAAATAGAAGAATTCACATATAGTATACTACCCATTTCTGCGTTCTGTCCAGTGGCCACGACTGGAATAGTACTAATTCTTCAACAACAATTGTCCAAATATATTAAATACAAAGTAGTAGCAATTTCACATTAAAACTAACAAGTCCAAACAAATAGTACTAACAGTCCAAGATAAACTGGATGTTGTTTGTCAATTGCCTAATGTGAAAAAAGAAATTGTAGAGCAAAACCTTGATCTGTGCATGTGCAATACTAACATTGAAAAGAAAAACAACTAGAAAGCAAGAAAATGTTGTCATGTTGTCAAAGCTCAGCGTACTGTACAGAAAAAATAGTGTTAAAAATGTACCTAAAACTGATGAAGATTGTCGGTTGAGAATTGATAAGTACAAAGAGAAATTGGTAGTAGTTATAGGCTGCACAACGAGAGCTCATAAAATTAAGAAACGAAAGTAAAAAAAAAATAAAGAATCACTAACAGTCAAAAATACCAATATGAAGATGAATTTTGTTATAGAAATTAAAAGCTTAATGTATAAGACTAAAGACTTACACTGGGAGTAACTAGTAAGGTCTATGAAGAATGAAGATAAAGCAACTGAAGAGTGCGACTGAGAAAGAATAGGAGAGAATGAACTGAAACTTAAGGGTAAAGTCATAATTTTATTAATTTTTATTGGGTTATCGGTTAATCAATTAACAAAAATTGGCAAATCGAGGCCCGAATCGATAACCCAATAGTGATTTTTTTTAAATCGTTAACTCAATAACCAGATACCGATAACCCAATAAATAATTAACGGTTCGAATTATCAATTTTACCCGATATTTGCCCAGCCCTACTCGGAGGCATCAGAACCAGGTCCTCCAGGTCTGGTTCGAGTCATAAGACTTCGAGGAACATCATCAAACAGCTGCACATGACTAACAAAGAGCTGTGATGTCCGTGTCCAATCGGGTATCACGACGTGAATCTTGGCCCGTATCACTAGAAAATCAGTGATTAACGAAACAAAAGGTTTTTTACCTTTCTTAAAATTGTACTTAGGGTAAAATTTCTCTACTAAATAAAGGAGAAACTAACTATTCATTAAAAACATTGTACGCATACCAAGACAATTTATGTCAATTCTCTTTGCCGCTCAAAGTTCTTATTTTTGTTCTCAAGTTAATCATAAGTGCAAGCTTGGAATCGAGGGTAGGTTCCTCATTGAGCCATCAACCGAGTTCGGAATCACTCTTATCATTGATTTGGCCATTTATTAGGTGGATCTCCACGAAGGGGGTTCAAAATGTTTTTTGCAACTAGTGGGAATTGAACTTGTGACCTTATGAAGGTTTTGAACCCCTTGACCAATAAAATACGTTCTTGGGTTGTGTTAAGGGAGTTCAAAACTTAATATATGCAGATAAAAACCAGATTTTGCCTTATATGTACAGTATAATTTTTCGACGTACGAACCCCTAGCACCCCATAAATCTGCCCCTGGGCGGTAGCTGAGTTCTCATTCCACGACACTTCTGAAGGTATCTCTTCTGTGTCAATTTTTTCAAACGTTCTAATCCATTCAATAAGAGAAGCAAAAGATCAGTGCATATTTCGTTTCCAATATAAACCAAACAAACATATGTATTAGATCCTTCAGTCACGAAGAGGTGCACAAATCCCTTTGCCCCTTCCCCTTCTTTTTTACTTAGTTGAGTCTTACGTTGGAAGTAAATCAATAAAGACGACCACAGGATGTTAAATACAAGTAGTTTATTTCTGAATTTATTTTCAGAGAACACCAGCTCTTTTTTTTTTTTTTCCTTTGTTATTTTCTCTCTTGTATAGTGCTTTCCCAGTGCAGAAAACACTCATAAATGCAAGAGTTATTTAGAAAATCTTTCAAAGGTAAGATCATTCAAACTTCGAAGCAAATAAGGAACTTCTATATCTCTATGTAAAGTGAGAACCCTCCTAATGCCTGATAGCATAAATCAACAAATGACAACCAAACTCGTTAGTGATACCATAAAGTGAACACGGGACCAATTCCACCAACAATTCGCTTAGTGATATTCTGCTTTTTCTCTATATCGCTTTCATCGACCACCAGTCGACCCCATCATACCACTTTCTAGTTGGCTCTTGAAAGCCCAGAAAGGCACCTGACTGAACCCTTTACAGTTGACCCCAGTGCCTACAGAATCATCCCTCTGATCCACAACCTAACAATTTCCTTTTTATCTTCTTCTGTCGATTTTGTTTTTTTTTTTTTTTTGGGGGGGGGGGGGGGGGGGTTTGGGCCGGTGGGTGGGGTGGTACAGATATGTGAGGGTCCAACATATTATTATACACTGATAGCAAAACAAATCAAGAGAGTAAAATATCCAGAGTTCTGCACACAGACTCGCATGAAAAACTGAAAATTTGGGGAAAACCACAATCCAACATAAGATCCCAAATCAAAATACAATGGTAAACAGACAGCCCCTCAAACTCGCATAACAGCTTCCCGTTTTAGTTTATTCTAAACTGGTTTTCCCTATAATAATTATGCTTAGCAACCATCACTAAAAACACCATCGCGCTCGGAACTGCCACTTTACTGGACTGATGCCATGTGCTTAATCAAGTCCACCACTCGAGTGCTGCAATACCAGTAGTAAAAGAACATATTAGCAGCAGACCACAAACCAGAAAGTGCTGCTATACATAGTTCTTGTGAAGGCGAATGCTAAAAGATAAACATATACAGAAGCACAAAGATCAGATTGATCCTCTACCAGAATAAGATATCATGCAAAAGTGCAGCTACTCTAAAATTAAAGGCATGTAAAATTTATATTTACCTGTAGCCCATTTCGTTGTCATACCAAGAAACAAGCTTCACAAAGTTCTTGCTCAGAGCGATTCCAGCCTTGGCATCAAAGATGCTTGATCTACAAATTATTTTCATTTAAATTACAAATCTGTCAAATTAACACTTTGGCTCTCTAGTCTGGTTCAAGCTGGTTCAGTACAACAAAGGAGATTTACACAAGAAATACTTAAGTGAGGTCAGAAGCAACAGGAACATGTTATTTTGAGTGAGGCAAATACATGCATCATCTTTTTCATTTGGAAGCATAAAACAGAAATCACTTCCAAATCAATCCTACCTGTTGTCCCCAATAAAGTCCGTCGATACCACATCATCTTCAGTGTAACCTAGAATTCCCTTCAATTTTCCTTCAGACTCTTCCCTAATAAGATGCCAAAGCAAATTAACATAAATGAGCAGCTCAGAGGGGCAGGACATAAGGCCTTTTCTATTATTTCGTGCAGCACTAGCATGAATTAAATCCTAAGTTGCTCCGACACTTCAGTTTAGGTGCCGCACCCGTGTCGACACGACACTAGTATGGGTGTGGGTATGGGATCCGTACCGGATATGGTCAAACACATTTGGGTACTTTGACCACAACGGACGAAAAAATTCGATACAAGATACAATTTGATTCCCGAAATTAGAACCAAAACTAGGGTAAAATTTGAAGAAAATAACATACCTTATCTACGATATCAATCCATTATTTATTTACAACTTGAGAATAAAGAAGAAATACACACTTTACAAGCTATGCTAAGTATTCCACTAAATTTCTTACAAATTTAGAGATGTTTTTATATTTTTATTTTTTTGAATTAATTTTAGCCGGATCCCCGCACCTGTATCCACACTAGGATCCGTATCCCCGAATCTTAGAATTTACATTTCAAAGGATCCGACCTTTAGATCCGCACCCGTGTCGGACACCCGAACCCGTGTCCGAGCAACTTAGATTAAATCTACAGTAGGAGACTTCTAGTGTATACTTGCTGATTGAATAAAGTACACAAGCGTTTTGTATTTTTTCAAGGAAAGGGGGATGGTAAAGTTGTAGAGTAGACAAGCTTACTTGATAGCAGCTTTGATTTCATCATAGGTAGCTTCTTTCTCCAATCTCACTGTGAGATCAACCACAGACACATCAACAGTTGGAACTCGGAAAGCCATTCCAGTTAACTTTCCATTCAATGATGGTAGCACCTTTCCAACAGCCTTAGCAGCTCCAGTACTACTAGGAATAATGTTGAAGGATGCTGCCCTTCCACCCCTCCAGTCCTTGGCGGATGGTCCATCCACAGTTTTCTGGGTGGCTGTTTAATAAAAATAGAAACAACTTGAGTGCACAAGCAACAGAAATCAAATTTAAAAAGTACAAGTAAAATACCTACCAGTCATGGAGTGGACAGTGGTCATAAGACCCTCAACAATTCCAAATCTGTCATGAATAACCTGCAATGTCACATCAGAAATTTTGAGAAAATGTATATTGTATCACCAATGGGTTCAATTAAAATGAAGGACTGAGCAAGGAAAAAAGGGAACCTTTGCCAAAGGTGCGAGGCAGTTAGTGGTACAGCTAGCATTAGAAACAACGTTGAGGTCTGGCTTGTATTCCTTCTCATTGACGCCAACAACAAACATAGGAGCATCCTTGCTAGGAGCAGAAATGATGACTTTCTTAGCCCCACCCTGATGATCAACGACAACAACACTCAATGAGATGACCATATCAATCCAAGTTGGCAACACTCAGATATCAGAGCATTAGCATCAATTTGCAAAAAAATACTCATACAGGTAATAACCATTATAAACGTACTCTACCAATATCATGACATACTTTAACACCCTGATTCATATAGAGTAAATCAACAGAGTTATATTCCAGATTAAGTTGCTTTTACGAGGACAGAGTACTCGATTCTTCAGTCTCCCATATAATTGGACAGGAAAAGAAAAGGAAACATCGCAAGTGTAAAGCCTCGAAAATAGCACCTTCACTAACAAATGCATAAAAGCAATAAGCATCAGAGTATTCACAATACACACACAATTGGGATACACAATCAGGAACTTGAGTAGACGTACACATATAGTTTAAATAAAGCAATACCACAAAATCCGCTAAATGATTTCAGGCACCAAGTTATGATAAAACACAGTTAATATTAACTACAAACAGTTCCTCTATTATTTGAGGCAGGGAAGGCAAAATAAGAACAGATATCGTTTTTTAGGATCAAAAACCTTCAAGTGGGCAGCAGCCTTGTCTTTATCAGTGAAGACACCTGTTGACTCCACGATGTACTCTGCTCCAGCCTCAGCCCATGGAATCTCCTCTGGGTTTCTTCACATATCCATACAGTAAGTTCAATCAGAGATTCAAATTGACCCAATAGAATTCTTATGGACTTGCCACACGTTAATGAGGGATAAATTTACCTAATGCCAAATACAGCAACAGGCTTCTCACCAAAGAGAAGAGTCTTGTTATCCTTAACCTTGAGCTCATGGTTCTTCCACTGGCCGTGGACACTGTCATACTTAAACATGTATGTCTGCAACAAAATCCAGGAACAAAATTCACTGATACTGTTTAAGCTCGATTCATACTATATTACTAATTAAATGTGATATACCATGTATTCAACGGAGATGAAGGGGTCATTAACAGCAACGAGCTCAACATCATCTCTCTGGAGTGCCACCCTGGCAACCAATCGCCCAATTCTTCCAAAACCATTGATTCCAATCTTAACCTTGGCTGCAAAAATGTATAGAGAAGATAGGAAAAACCATAAGTTGCATGCACAAAGAATTGAAGAACAAAAAAAAAAAACAGAGAGAATTAACATATACCCATGATCTTTGTGAATTCAGAGGGCAAATGTAGTCCGATCTAATTGAGAGGTTCTTGTGAAATGGTGTTAGTGGAGTGGAAGTTGGTGGGAAGGGTTTAATAGAAGTACTAGTTGGTACTGGGAGACCGGGAGAGGTGGTTAGTAATACGGTTCAACTTCATTGGTTTTCTCAATTCGTTTTTCCTTTTTTTTTTTGTTTTGGAATTATCTGGGAAAATTGCCTTTGCTTAATTCAATTATTCTCTTTGTACTGTGATAATTATTTTCGACCAAAATAATCTCAATTCAACTATTTCGGAACATTTGGTCGTTCAATTATCTTCCAAGAGCACTCTATCTCATTGGTAGGATGGATGGGATAATTCAGCTTTAATTAGAAATTGTTTTAAGTCTTTAAATATAAATTATTTTACGGACAAGGTCCAAATACCTTCCTATACTTTGCAAAAAGGGCCAAATATATCCCTCGTTAAAAGTTTGGCCTATATCTAACCTTACCATTACATTATTGGCCCAGATACCCCCTGAAATTTAAACGGAGCCAAATACCACCAGGACTTTACGATAAGGTCTATATAGAACCCTCGCTTTTTTAACAAAATATTTTTTTTGTAAAAACTTAAAATATTTTGTTGAAAATAATTTCTCCAGTTCTTAAAAAACAAAAATATTTTGTTAAATTTTTTTTTCTGTTTTTACGAAAAAAAAAAAAAAAAAAAACAGTTTTTACAAATTTGTTTTTCAAGTTTTTCCGGTTTAAAAAAAAACTTTAAAAAAATTGAAAAATGAAGATAAACATATTTTTCAAAAGCGACAATAATTTGCTGAAAATATTTTATTCAGTTTTTAAAAAACAAAAATATTTTATTAAAAACTAAAAATGTTCTAATTCCTCTATTTTTACAATTTTTTTTCCAGTTTTTATAAAAAAAAAATATTTTGTTAAAAAGATAATTTTTGTAATTTGTTTAAAGTTTGACAAAAAGAAATGTCTTTTTCTTTTGGAAATATTCTAATTTCTTTTTGTAAAACTTTACAAAACTTGCAAATCATTTTTTTAACAATTTTGTTTTTTGTAAAAACATATTTGTAAAAAATGTAAAAACAGAGGAATTAGAATATTTTCAGTTTTTATAAAAAAATTTTTATTTTTTAAAGACTTAATAAAATATTTTCAATAAATTATTTTCGTTTTGAAAAATATTTTTTATCTTCATTTTTTAGTTTTTTAAAAACTTTTTTTGTAAAAACTAAAAAAAAAAATAAAAAAACTATTTTTGTTGTAAAATAGGAAAAAAATTTTTTAACAAAATATTTGTTGTTTCTTAAGAACTGAAGAAATTATTTTCAACAAATAATTTTTAGATTTTACAAAAAAAAAAAATTTATTAAAAACTAGGGTTATATATAGACCTTATCGTAAAGTCTAGGGGGGTATCTGTGCCAATAATATAACGGCAAGGTTGGATATGGACCAAACTTTTAACGGGGTATATTTTGGCCCTTTTCGCAAAGTATATGGGGTATTTGGATCTTTACCTATTATTTTATAGAGAAGAATGTTTTCTTATTTAATAGAGCCTAGTAGGTCTTATTTGATTAGATTTAAGGTTTCTTTTTTTGTTGAGAAATTGGAATAATTATTATAAGTAAGAAGTAGTTATTAGTAAATTAATAGATCATATGTAATTCGATTTCACCAAAAGGTTTTTATCCAAAATAGAGCCAAAAGTAGGAAAGAGTATACTGTAATAATAGATATTTTTATATATATTTAAATTCTTAATTCACGTTTATCATAAGAAGGTTATAAGTAATGTGCTTTTATTTTTTGTAATGCTCTTGTTAATTTCATGATTCCATTACGAATTTGAAACAATATTTGTGCAAGTACGTCACTTTTTATGGAGTATCTACTTTTAGACGGGGAACTGGGACTTCAGGTGGCGGTAATAGTAGCTTTAGCGGATACATCACGGAATTTCAAAAGGAGTCATTTCGAGAAGAGGAGAAAAATTTGGAGAAAATGGAAAAGAAAAATGTGTGGAGAAAGATGGTATGGGGACCGTGCGTAAGACGGTTGGCGGGCAAATAAGGTGCCCCACGACTGAGAGTTGAGGCAGACTCCTCCAACTAATCTGCACCTTGATTTGCGTGGATGTAAGGCCAATATATGGACAATTTTACACCTTGTCACTATTTTACTTATTTTCCCAACGGACTGCTTTTCTGGCCAACAACAAACAAGTTTTGTGTTTTAACTCAAATGGTCTATCTTAAGTTTGAGAATTTTGTTTTTCATATTCGGTGTTCGGTGACATGATTAACAAAGGATTTTACGCTGAATTTTTTTATTTCGGAAGGTAAAATGCTTCCTACCAAAAAGCAATTTCATATTGAAGACTCGCATGCCATACCTTTAGTTAAGATTATGAAAGTATTTACAACTTCACGATGATTTTTAGTAGTAATAATTTGAGAGTTAATGTATATTTATTTTTTATAGTGTGAAACATAGATAATATTTCAACTTAATAAAATCTTTTGGATAAAAGGGAATCCTAACAAAATTCTTCAATATTAGGAAATCCTATCTCAACTAGCATTATATCAAATCTTCTAAGTGATATTACATTTTCGTGTCAAATTTTATTGTAAACCGGAGGGAGTAGTATCTTGTATTGGCAATACTGAAATGTCAAAGAATAATTATTTGGGCACACACTAGAACAATGTTTCTGAATGAGTGATTTATATTAATTCAGATGATTAAAATATATGTCATTAGATTATCACGTATTACAACGGGAGCAACCTTATCCACAGACTACCCCTCCATTGACTCTGCCTCCATCTCCCAACGCGCTATACACATAAACAAATCAGGAGCTAGTGGATATCCTAGCAGAGATGAAGGAAACACGCATGGAGTTTCTATGGTTAAAGGGTATTCACCTCAACAACCTCAAAGAATAATACGAAAAAAAGTTCATACTCAAATGTCCGCCAAAGTTAGTCACATGCAGTCTAAATTTTTGTGTGATGACGAATCGCGAAGTTGGAAATATGCCATGGTCATAATTCCAACACTTCATGAGATTCCACCAATACTAGATCGGGAGCAGATGTATATGTAGGCTATCAATCCATAGAGCCTAGTTCCAACTAATCAAGTTACCGCATCTCCTTCCAAAATGAATTTTATAACCTGAAATTGTAGAGATTCCCACAGTGCTGAATTTAGGCGTCACTTCCGATCTTTGCCAGACAATCATAGGCCAGTACTAGCTATACTTCTAAAAACCCACATTCAAGACCACACAATACTTCCCAACGACTTCCACTTCGCTAACATGTCGCATGTATCCGCTAATGGACTAATAGGAGGTCTAGTAGTAATGTGGCAGGATGCTTTAATTAATGTGGAAGAACTAAGGACGTCAGAAACGAAAATCCACTGCCTCATTCAAGTATGTCCCTTCACACCTAAATGGTTATTATCTGCAATTTATGCTACTAATACATATGAAGTTTGGAATGCTCTTTGGGATAATTTAATGCATTTCCATGATACACATGTTCAAGGTCCGTGGTTATTAGGGGGAAATTTCAATAAAATACTAAGATGACGTAAAAAATTTGGTGGTCGGCCTATTACTAACAATAGGGAAGATAACTTTGCGAACTGTATTAACTATTGCAAATTGTTAGATTTAGGTTTTCGGGATAACCTTTGTACATTGACTAATAAACGCCTTTATGTCCATGCAATTTTAGAAGTGTTAGATCATATTTTTGCAAATTATGATTGGTTAAATCTCTACCCGAGGCAATAGTGCAACATCTACCTAGAATATATTCAGATCACTACCCTCTTTTACTTACTTTGGAGTCTAGGCACCCTTTTACAAAAATATTTTTTTATTCACCTAGAGTTTCGACACTTAGTTCATCAAGTATGGACAAACAATTCAGACCTTATTAATTCCACTAATTTATTCAAAGAGGTAGTACTTCACTAGAATAAATACACTTTTAATAATATCTTCAATCGTAAGCGTAAACTTTTGGCTAGACTCTTAGGCATACAATCATCTATTCATTATCCTACTAATACATTCCTTCAAAATCTAGAGTTCCAATTAACCCAAGATTATGATAACATCATTCATGTAGAAGAAGATTTTTGAAAACTAAACTCTCAAGTAGCTTGGCTAAATGGCGATGCTACCACTAAATTTTTTCATATGTCGACCATTCAACGTCGACGAAAAAATAGGATAACTGCTCTAAAAGTCACAGTAGGGATTAGGTGGTTTAACCTAGTTGAGATCCATAAACAAATCTTGTATTATTATTAAAATTTATTTGCAACGGTGTTGAAATGTCAAATTTTCAGCATCCCACATCGGTGGGTTTGCAAAATGAGATGGGAATTTTTCCTATAAAAGAAGGCCTAATGTTTAGGATTTAAACACACCTCTCATTTGCCTTCTTATCTTCTTAAGGCATTTGTATCTTCTCTCTTTAGTATTATTTCACTTGTATTTGGAGTGGAATAAAATATTGGTTGTGTCCGAGGAGTAGGCAAAATTAGCCGAACCTCGTAAATTCTGGTGTTCTTTATATTGTTGCTTTATTGTCTTATTTATTATTTGGTGGCTGCCATAATTTTTGGTATAGTAGTTGTGACTCATTCACACTATATACATTTGGCTTCCATAACAATTGGTATCAGAGCCAAGGTATTATCTCGGTATGCTCTGTGGTTGCAGCGTAGTCTGATCTTCCACATCAGAAAAGATTTATCTTGGTAACTGAGTCAAGGTTCTTTCTCGGTATGCTCTGTGGTTGCAGCTTAGTCTGATCTTCCACATCAGAAAGGAAATAATCTTGATTTGTGTCGTCAACTATTAAATAATATTTGTGTCAAAGATGGGAGACAATAAACAAGAAGAATCTACATCAAGTGTCAACAATACGTCATCATTGGCATCTTCGCTTATGACAAGAATTGTGTCAAATGCGAAATTTGCGGTAGAAATTTTTGACGGGTCCGGACATTTTGGGATGTGGCAAGGCGAGGTTCTAGATGTCCTTTTTCAACAAGGGCTAGATCTGGCCATTGATGAAAGGAGACCAGATGCTATTGGAGAATTATCAACAGTGTTGCTTGCGGTACCATTCGATCCTACCTTGCTAGAGAGCAGAAATATCCATACACAAAGGAAACTTCTGCAAGTAAATTATGGAAAGCACTTGAGGATAAATTTTTGAAGAAAAACAGTCAAAATAAATTGTACATGAAGAAGAGACTGTTTTACTTCACCTATGTTCCTGGTACCACGATGAATGAACATATCACCAGTTTCAATAAGTTGGTCACGGATTTGCAAAATATGGATACAACTTATGATGATGGTGACTTGGCCTTGATGTTGTTGGCGTCACTTCCTGACGAGTACGAGCACCTTGAAACTACTCTACTCCATGGAAATGACGAAGTTTCTCTCCGAGAAGTTTGTTCGGCTTTGTACAGCTATGAACAAAGAAAGAGAGAAAAACAGAAGGGCGGAGAAGGAGAAGCACTGTTCGTGAGGGGTCGTCCTCAAAATCAAACGAGGACAAGAAAAGGAAGATCTAAGTCGAGATCTAAACCCAGCAAAGATGAATGTGTCTTTTGTCGAGAAAAGGGGCACTGGAAGAAAGACTGTCCGAAGTTGAATAATAAGGCCAAACATAACAATGGAAAGGCCATTATGGATTCAAATGTAGCTGATTGTGATGATTCGGATTTCTCATTAGTTACAACGGAGCCGTCAACGTCATCAGACATATGGTTGATGGACTTGGCTTGTAGCTATCATATGTGTCCCAACGGGGATTGGTTCGTGGACTTTCAAGAAGGAGAATATGGAGTCGTCCAAACAGCGGATAACAGCCCTCTTACCTCATATGGAATTGGTTCAATACGATTGAGGAACCATGATGGAATGATCAGAACATTAACAGATGTTCGATATGTACCGGGTTTGAAGAAAAATCTCATCTCTGTGGGAGCCCTGGAATCAAAAGGGTTCAAAATTATTGCAGAAAATGGAGTGATGAGAGTTTGTTCCGGTGCACTAGTGGTAATGAAGGCCAATCGGAAGAACAATAACATGTACCGTTATCTCGGTAGTACGGTTATTGGGACAGCGACAGTAACATCCAGTGACAACAAAGATGCAGAAGCAACCAGGCTATGGCACATGCGCTTGGGACATGCTGGAGGAAAATCCTTGAAAACTCTATCAGATCAAGGATTGTTGAAAGGGGTAAAGGCTTGCAATTTGGAGTTTTGCGAGCATTGTGTCAAAGGAAACAGACAAGGGTTAAATTTGGTACAACAATCCATAATACTAAAGGCGTTTTGGATTATGTACACTCTGACTTTGGGGTCCTTCCAAAACACCTTCGTTGGGTGGGAAGCACTATTTTGTGACCTTTGTTGATGATTTTTCCCGAAGAGTATGGGTGTATACAATGAAGAGCAAAGATGAAGTGTTGGGAATTTTTCTCAAATGGAAGACGATGTTGGAGAATCAAACAGGCAGGAGGATCAAGTATATTCGCACAGATAATGGAGGTGAATACAAAAATGATCATTTCAATAAGGTCCGTGAAAATGATGGCATCGTCCGACACTTCACTGTCAGACATACACCACAACAGAATGGAGTGGCAGAACGCATGAACCGGACCTTGCTGGAGAAGGTACGGTGTATGTTGTCCAATGCTGGCTTGGGCAAAGAATTTTAGGCTGAGGCAATTACATATGCATGCCACCTCATTAATCGCTTACCATCTGTTGCTATTGATGGTAAGACACCATTTGAAAAATGGTATGGAAAGCCTGCTGTAGATTATGACTCTTTGCACGTATTTGGCTCAACTGCATATTATCGTGTGACGGAGTCAAAATTGGATCCAAGGGCAAAGAAGGCTATTTTTATGGGAATTACTTCTGGAGTCAAAGGACATCGTTTATGGTGTCCTATGACAAAGAAAGTAATATTCAGCAGAGATGTTACCTTCGATGAATCTTCTATGGTAAACAAGGTAACAAATGAAGATACCAAACAAGATGATGGTGCTTCTAAGCAGGTGGAGTTTGAGGGAAAATTTATTTTTCCTACACAAGAAGCATAGGAGGAAACAAATGAAGATTATCCTCTGGAAGGAGAGCCAGTAGAGGAGATTCCAACTCGGGAACCTCAACAACAACTTGAATTAATAGCAATCAGCAGGCCAAAAAGAAAAATTATGAAACCTGTTCGTTTTATAGAGACAGTTGCTTGTGCAACCGCAATTGCAGCTGATGATGTTCCCACCACTTATAAAGACGCAGTCCAAAGTTCAGAAGAAGATAAGTGGAGGATTGCCATGAATGATGAATTACAATCCCTTCATCAGAATCATACATGGAGATTGGCCAATCTCCCGAAGGGAAAGAAAGCAATTGGGTGCAAATGGGTATTTGCAAAGAAGGAAGGGTTTCCTAACCAAGTAGATGTTCGCTACAAAGCAAGATTGGTGGCCAAAGGATATGCTCAAAAGGAGGGAATTGATTACAATGAAGTATTTTCTCCGGTTGTAAAACATTCCTCCATTCGAATTATGTTGGCTTTGGTAGCACAATTGGATTTGGAACTAGTTCAGATGGATGTAAAAACTGCGTTTTTACATGGAAACTTGGAGGAGGAAATCTATATGACTCAGCCAGAAGGATTCAAAGTTGCTGGAAAGGAAAATTTGGTGTGCAAACTTGAAAAATCATTGTATGGGTTGAAACAATCTTCTAGACAATGGTACAAGCGATTTGACAAGTTTATGTTGCAGCAAGGGTACAAGAGAAGCAAATACGATCATTGTGTGTATTTGCGCAAGCTTAAAAATGGTTCCTTTATATATCTTCTCCTATATGTTGATGATATGTTGATAGCTTCCAAGAATTCGGAAGAAATTGATAAGTTGAAGATTCAACTGAAGAAGGAGTTCGAGATGAAGGATCTGGGTGAGGCGAAGAAAATTCTTGGCATGGAGATAATAAGAGATAGACGTTCAAAGAAACTTTATTTATCTGAGAAAGAATACTTGAAGATAGTACTACAACATTTTGGCATAGATGACAAAACTAAGCCGGTTAGTACTCCACTTGCTCCCATTTTAAGCTAAGTACTACTATGTCGCCATTGGATGAAGCTGAACAAGAGTATATGTCAAAGGTACTATACGCAAATGCTGTTGGTAGCTTGATGTATGCAATGGTCTGCATGAGACCTGACATTTCACAACCTGTTGGAGTTATTAGCAGATATATGCACAATCCGGAAAAGGAGCATTGGCAAGCTGTGAAGTGGATTCTGCGGTATATTCATAATACTGTAGATGTCGGGTTAATTTTTGAGCAGGAAGACAATCAATCTGTAGTTGGATATTGTGACTCGGATTTTGCGGGTGATCTCGACAAACGAAGATCAACTACTGGTTATGTGTTTACTTTTGCAAAGGCACCAGTTAGTTGGAAGTCTACTTTGCAGTCAACAGTTGCTTTGTCTACAACAGAGGCAGAGTACATGGCTATTACAGAGGCTGTGAAGGAGGCAATTTGGCTTCAAGGATTGCTAAAGGAGCTTGGCGTTGAACAAAAAGGTATCACAATTTTTTGTGATAGTCAAAGTGCTATTCAATTAGCGAAGGACCAAGTTTATCATGCAAGGACGAAGCACATTGATGTTCGGTATCACTTCGTACGAGAAATCATCGAAGAAGGTGGAGTCACGGTGAAGAAAATTCATACTACAGAAAATCCTGCTGATATGCTGACAAAGGTAGTGACTGCGATCAAGTTTCAACATTGTTTGGATTTGATCAACATTGTTGAACACTGAAGATTGAAGATGAAGACACAACCAAAATCTGTTATAAAGAGAAAATTGAAGATGTGAAATTTTGCCAAGGTGGAGATTTGTTGAAATGTCAAATTTTCAGCATCCCACATCGGTGGGTTTGCAAAATGAGATGGGAATTTTCCCTATAAAAGAAGGCCTAATGTTTAGGATTTAAACACACCTCTCATTTGCCTTCTTATCTTCTTAAGGCATTTGTATCTTCTCTCTTTAGTATTATTTCACTTGTATTTGGAGTGGAATAAAATATTGGTTGTGTCCGAGGAGTAGGCAAAATTAGCCGAACCTCGTAAATTCTAGTGTTCTTTATATTGTTGCTTTATTGTCTTATTTATTATTTGGTGGCTGCCATAATTTTTGGTATAGTAGTTGTGACTCATTCACACTATATACATTTGGCTTCCGCAACAAACGGAACATACACAATCTGCCAATGTGTTTCAAGGGGCTCATTCCTCCCTCATCAGCCATGATGGCTTTCGTTTACTGGATGAACCTCTTACTGACTTAGAAATGACTCATGCCCTTCGTGGTTTTCAATCTTATAAAGCTTGTGGCCCAGATGGCCTAAACCATTATTTCTACCAAAAATACTAGCATGAAGTTGGCCCCAAGATCAGACGTTTCTGTCACCAAATATTCCTAGATAAGGTTATCCCTCCAGACCTTAATCGCACCTATCTTTGCCTGATTCCCAAAGTCGAAAATGTGCATACTATCTAGCAATTCAGGCCTATTAGCTTGTGTAACACTATCTATAAACTCATCACAAAAATTATTATTAATAGACTTAAGCATGTTATTTCAAAATTAATTGGCCCAACACAAATTAGATTCCAACAAAGAAAGAGGGCTTCAGGAATTCCTATCTTATTTTTAAAAAATGAAAAGCAAAACTAGCAACATGCTTTTAAAATCGGGGTAAAGATCAAGCACTCAATTTGTTTCTTGTCGTTATACTCGAAAAAATGAGGAACTATCTCTATATGGTAAAAACCGGGGATACTCGATTATATGGACTCGGGGGTTACTTTAGGAGAGAAATCGAAATAGACCACGAGTGAGCCCGATGGGAGGCTTCAAAGATCGAAGTACTCGATGGACACCGATGCCAAAGTATGACCGACCTCGAGATAATATCGTTATGATCCCATAAAAGAAAGAGCACCGCAATGACCCTGGTATCATGGCATAAAATCCTGAACGAATCCATACTAGGCAGTTAGATAGGTGTCCCAATAAGATTCCTTACTATAAATAGAAATGTACCTTATTTAGGGTTCCCCATTATATAAAAGGGACCCCAATCATTTGTAATCGTCATCTAGTCACTCGCAAAGATATACTCTCTACTTTTCGCTCATTGTTCATCATAATTTTCCTTTAACTTTGTTGTTCTTACTTTATTGTTCTTGATTCATCTCGAGGTCACTAAGCTCGAGGTCGATACTGCTAGTAACACTAGTTTGATTTACCTATTTCCTTCATTTATACTTTATACATCTTGTTTATTAATTGGTATTGAAATAAATCACATATTTTAAAAATCACAAATCAAATTTAATTGTTACTCGTATTTTCGAGTTAAACAGAAATCAGTTGGTGTTGTCCAAAGACGGGAGGATCGAGCTACAACTGATCCAGATGATGGGCAAAATTTCAAAGCTGTTGGTGTTGAGAAGAGTTTATTTGTTCCAGGTGTTAGTGAATCACATGGAGATCAGTCTATTATAGTTTCAAATCTGGAAGCTACTGTTCCATTGAATGTAACAGGTGATCAAACAGGTGATGTGGTTGCAGGTTATGGTATTGGGAATGTTAATGTCCTAGTTGTAGCTATTGTTGATGGCAGACTGGTAAGGAGCTTGATGGTGCAGCATCAGCGATTGATGATAAGGTGTAGTGTTTGATCGAGGTTCAAATGCTGTTTGTAACGATCCAGATGATGGACAAAAATTTGGGGAATCTGGGCATCAAACATCTAAAGCAAAGGAACAAACTATCGTGCAAAACTTAACATAGTGAAGGAAATAGGAGCTGGGCAGGTACTTCATTTCTCAGGCAAATCTGGTGGAGTTGAGTCAGGTGATAAGGAAGGAATAGGAGGAGGTGCAGTACGTGCGACTGAGGAGCAGTCTCTCAAATCTCCAGGCAGGTGTATTGCGAGTAACATTGATGCAGGTGCGTTATTAATATCTGACACTCAATCAAGATAAAAAAGAGTGGTTGGTCAGTGGTGAATAACATACAATTTTCACCTAACAAAAGAAATGGTCCAGTGCATACAAATCTGGTTATGGGCTCAAAGAACATCATTGTTTCTAACTCTTTTGGAGTTTTGGAAAATGAACCTGTGTTGGTTGATGCTGGGATGGGAGAGAAGCAGGTTGTGTAAGAAAATTACCATATTTTCTAGAATTTCTAGTGTGGCCCACATATATGGTAATAAATTATTTACCTTCTCTCCCAAAGGAAATAATATATCAGATAATATTCTGTAGTTATGCATATATGGTAGTTTCTTTGATGGAAAGAAATTACCATATATTAGTAGTCTCTAGGGTAATTATAATTTATGGAGAAGTCCCTAGGGCTAAAGTATTTGCCTAAGAGTCCCTAGCCTACCTATAAATACGCCTGTGACTCCATCAGTCTGGCATCCAACAATAGGCTTAGGCTAGAAGGCTCTAGGTTTTCTGTCAAAGTTTTACGAGGCGATTCCACAACACTTGAACAATCATGGCTGAAGCTACGTTCCTTGTTTTAATTTCCGCTGCGCTGGCTCTATGTTTGTATTCGAATTTCAACATGTGGTATCAGAGCCTACCTTTTAGCTATGTTGTTCAGTACCCGTTAATGATAAATTTTGATCAATTTTAAATAACCAAAGTTAAGCATTCTGACGAGAGATTACTGCGATTTTGGGGTGGCAGTAATCACCTTTACGCTAAAGGTTAAGTTGTTAAACAATAAAATTAGTTATTTGGTATTGCATATTCTGTTGTTTTATAATAGCTTTTGCTATTTTGAGCAGTTCTTATAATATTATAAGAATTACTTTTGCAAAAACGTAAAGTCATGCTTGCTGCCAAAACAATTTCAATTCATGGATGGTTTTGCAAACAAGCTTTAGTTTATCTATGTATATATATAAGTATTAAATACATTTGTGTTTGAATTACTTTTGTGTTTGAACTACTTTTGTGTTTGAATTTATACAAGCATTATGCTTATGTAACGTGTATACCTATTTCAATTGAAGTCAACATTCGGAAAATTTGATTATTAAAGTTAATTGCTTAGATGTTATATTGAGTTTTCTTTTATGTGATGTATTAAGGAGTGGCCACAACATCTTGAGTACTTAATATAAAAGAAATTAAGTTGTTTAATCACATAGAGTTTAGTGATTAAAATTACAATGACATCTACTTAGTCCAATTATCTCATTAAAATGGAAACCCGGCCCTACAGGGAGGTAACCATTTTGGTGAAATTAATTGGAAAGAGATAGTAAACCTTTAAGTTAAAATAATCTTATGCCCACAGGTACAGATTAATTTCTATGTGATTTGGTTTACTAGTCTAATAAAGTAAAGTAAATTCTATGCATGGGTTGCATCCTTTGCCCACAGGAAGGTCTAGAGTTTACTTCGAATCGGTATTTTACGCGATTCACTTTTGATGGACTGTAATTCATAGCTTATGTATGTTTATCCTTGTTTTGCAATCTTTACCGCTTTTCCTACCGCTATTTTTAATGAGAATGCTCGAATTCCAATGCTTTCTGGTGACAATTATACTGAATGGAAGGAGAAAGTCCTTCTCACTTTAGGGTGCTCGGATCTGGACCTGGCACTCCGTGTGGATGAACCACCTATTCTCACGGAATCAAGTACGCCAGCTGCCAGGGCTAGTTATGGGCGGTGGGAGCGATCTAATCGCTTAAGTTTAATGCTCATAAAAGCTCACATAAGCCAAAGCATTAGGGGTTCTATCCCTAATAGCGATAAGGTCAAAGCTTACATGAAGGCAATTGATGAACAATTCGTAAGCTCTGACAAGGCATTGGCCAGCACCCTTATGAAGAGGCTCTCAAGTATGACTTTCGACAGAAGTCGTACAGTGCGTGAGCACATTATGGAGATGAGAGACATTGCTGCTAAACTCAAGTCCCTTGAGGTTGATATGTCTGAACCATTTCTTGTGCATTTCATTCTCAACTCACTTCCTGTGGAATATGGTCCGTTTAAGATTTCTTACAACACACATAAGGATAAATGGTCAATCAATAAACTTTTGACCATGTATGTTCAAGAAGAAGAGAGGTTGAAGCATGAGACATCTGAAAGTGTTAATATGGTGACTCATGGTAAGAGAAATGCAAAGAAGGGCAGAAGTGTTCCCATGAAGAAGAAAAGCACATTTGACAAAGATGCTTGTCGTTTCTGTAAGAAGAAGGGACACCGGAAGAAAGATTGCCTGAAATACAAGAAATGGCTTGAAAAGAAAGGTAATTTTACCTTTGTATGTTATGAATCTAATTTTACTGAAGTTTCTGATAATACATGGTGGATTGATTCTGGTGCTACAATTCACATTGCCAAAATCATGCAGGGCTTTCTAACTCAGAGGAAGCCGATAGGAAGTGAACAATACGTCTATTCTGGCAATAGGACGCGTTCACGTGTGGAAGGCGTGGGGACTTATAGGCTCATTTTGAAAGATGGTTTTCACTTAGATTTAGAAAATACTTTTTATGTTCCAGAATATTCTAGAAATTTAATTTCTCTTTCAAGACTATCGATTAGTGGATATGATTTGAATTTTCATTATCCTTCTGTGAAACTTTTGAAAGATAATAAAGTTATTGGTTTAGGAAATTTGAATGGAAATTTATATAAACTTGAGCTAGACCCCACATTTGAATGCAATGTTTTAACTTTGCATGATAAAGAAATTGGCACTAAGCGATGTATTGTCAATGAGAACTCATCTAGTCTTTGGCACAAGAGATTGGGACACATCTCTATTGATAGAGTCAAAAGGTTAGTTAATGATGGAGTTCTAAAAACTCTTGATTTTTCTGACTTTGGGACTTGTGTGGACTGCATAAAGGGTAAGTAGACCAATAAATCAACTAAAGGTGCCAAAAGGAGTTCTCAATTACTTGAGATCATACATACAGACATATGTGGACCTTTTCCTACCCCTTGCTTGAATGGTGAGAGATATTTCATCTCGTTTATTGATGACTATTCAAGATATATGTATCTCTATTTTCTGTTTAATAAATCAGAAGCACTTGATGCTTTTAAAGTCTACAAAACAGAAGTAGAGAAACAAACCGGTGCTCAGATCAAAATTGTAAGATCCGATAGGGGTGGAGAATATTATGGTAGGTACACAGATAAGGGACAAGTTAAGGGTCCATTTGCTGAGTTCCTTGAAAGTGAAGGTATAATTGCTCATTATACCATGCCAGGAACACCACAACAAAATGGTGTGGCGGAAAGAAGGAACCGGACATTAATGGACATGGTAAGAAGCATGATTAGCAGATCAAGTTTACCTTTATCCTTGTGGAGTGAAGCCTTAAAAACCGTTGTGTATATTTTAAATAGGGTTCCATCCAAGGCTGTCCCCAAGACACCTTTTGAGTTATGGAAAGGATGGAAACCTAGTTTAAATCATTTACATGTTTGGGGATGTCCAACTGAAGTGAGGGTTTATAACCCACAACTAAAAAAGTTGGATGAAAGAACAATAAGCGGTTATTTTATAGGCTATGCGGTTAACTCTAAAGGATTTAGGTTTTATTGTCCTTCTCATTCTCCCAAAATTGTTGAAGCTAGAAATGCTAAATTTCTTGAGGACCATGAAGAGAGTGGGAGTGGTTTGACTCAAAGGGTGGATTTGGAAGAGATAAGGGAACCACTCGTGGTACCTTTATATATTGGGAACTTGAATGTTTCTCAGAGAAATTCTCATGAATTATCCGAACAACAACAAGTTCAAGAGCCACCACCACTTGAGGAGCCACAGCAAGATCAACCCACTTTACCTGAACCCGCTGAAGAAGTGTCAGAACCAGTGGGAGTGAGAAAATCCTCAAGAATTAGAAAATCAACAATTTCTAGTGACTATATTGTGTATCTCCAAGAGTCTGATTTTGATATTGGACTAAAAGATGATCCATGCTCGTTTTCACAAGCCATGAGTGGAGAAAACTCCACATTTTGGTATGATGCCATGAAAGAAGAGTTAGAATCTATGGCTAAGAATAAAGTCTGGGATCTCGTCGAATTACCAAAGGGATCCTCTACCATAGGTTCCAAGTGGGTCTTTAAAACTAAAAGAGACTCATCGGGTAATATCGAACGATATAAAGCCAGACTTGTAGCCAAGGGTTTTACTCAAAGAGAAGGCATTGATTACCATGAAACCTTCTCTCCAGTATCAAAGAAGGATTCATTTAGAATAATCATGGCATTAGTAGCTCATTTTGATTTAGAGTTACATCAAATGGATGTGAAAACAGCTTTTCTGAATGGAGATCTTGAAGAGGAGGTATACATGCGTCAACCTGAAGGATTTTGTGATAAGGACAAAAGTCACCTTGTTTGCAAGTTAAATAAATCCATTTATGGGCTAAAACAGGCTTCCCGCCAATGGTATATTAAATTCCACAATGTTGTTTCTTTCTTTGGATTTACGGAGAACGTCATTGATCAATGTATATACCCTAAGATAAGTGGGAGCAAATATATTTTTCTGGTCCTATATGTGGATGATATTTTACTTGCAAGTAGTGATTTGGGATTGTTGCACGAGACTAAACAGTTCCTTATCCAGAATTTTGAGATGAAGGATATGGGTGAAGCCTCTTATGTCATTGGCATAGAGATTCACAGAGATAGATCCCAAAGATTACTTGGACTGTCTCAGAAGGCCTACATTGAAAGAATTCTGGAAAGATTCGGGATGAAGAGCTGTTCACCTATAGCAGCACCCATAATTAAAGGTGACAAATTCTCATTGAATCAATGTCCACAAAATGCATTGGAAAAAGACCAAATGAAAGACATTCCTTATGCTTCGCTTGTTGGAAGCCTTATGTATGCACATGTCTGCACTAGACCCGATGTTTCTTTTGCGGTAGGAATGCTTGGCAGATATCAAAGTAACCCTGGTCTTGACCATTGGAAAGCTGGTAAAAGGGTCTTGAGATATTTGCAAGGAACCAAGGATTTTAAGCTCACATACAAATACTCCTGACTCATTGGAGGTGATTGGATATTCAGACTCTGATTTGGGTGGATGTAAAGACACTGGTAAATCTACTTCAGGATACATTTTTCTCCTCGCTGGAGGTGCTGTATCTTGGAGAAGTGTCAAGCAGACCATTGTTGCAACATCCACAATGGAAGCTGAATTTATAGCACGCTATGAAGCTACATCACAGGCGTTATGGTTGAAGAACTTTATTTCCGGCCTTAGGATAGTCGATTCCATTTCAAGGCCATTGAGAATCTTTTGTGACAATTCAGCTGCAGTTTTCTTTTCTAAGAATAATAAAAGTGGCAGCCGAAGCAAGCACATCGACATAAAGTACTTGATGGTTAGAGACTATGTGAAGAAGCAAGATGTGAATCTTGAGCATATTAGTACTACTTTGATGATTGCTGATCTTATGACTAAAGGTCTGCCGGCTAATATTTTCAAGGATCATGTAACCCATATGGGGCTTAGTAGCTCAATTTAGTCTTGCTTTGCTCTCTAACAGTTTGTCTAGACATTATGTTTATTTTGATATACATGACAGTGCACACTTTTGTTTTTTCATGTATTATTTGTGATCATTGATCAATAAAGTTGGACTCTGAATGACTTATATTAAGCTCATTCATAAAGTTGTTAGACACTTTATTAGAATATGTTATGCATTGTAATACATGGAAGGAAGTGTTTGTTTAAAAGCATGACCGCCATGATTCGTGTAATAATATATTCTAGTTAAAGTGATTGTCGCATAACTTTTAGTTGAGTGATAAAGTTTGTGGCCATATTATATGTTTATCACTCATAAAGGATTATCTGATTTTAAATATGTGGGCCAAGTGGGAGAATGTAAGAAAATTACCATATTTTCTAGAATTTCTAGTGTGGCCCACATATATGGTAATAAATTATTTACCTTCTCTCCCAAAGAAAATAATATATCAGATAATATTCTGTGGTTATGCATATATGGTAGTTTCTTTGATGGAAAGAAATTACCATATATTAGTAGTCTCTAGGGTAATTATAATTTATGGAGAAGTCCCTAGGGCTAAAGTATTTGCCTAAGAGTCCCTAGCCTACCTATAAATACGCCTGTGACTCCATCAGTCTGGCATCCAACAATAGGCTTAGGCTAGAAGGCTCTAGGTTTTCTGTCAAAGTTTTACGAGGCGATTCCACAACACTTGAACAATCATGGCTGAAGCTACGTTCCTTGTTTTAATTTCCGCTGCGCTGGCTCTATGTTTGTATTCGAATTTCAACAGGTTGATCTAGATGCAACATCGAATACAAAACAGCCAAAGACCCCAGGCAGTGCAACAGAGCAGCCAGAGTCCAAGTCTTCTGGTGCGCGAGCAGTCAGTTCAAGGGAATTGATTCATGTTAGTGAAAAAAAGGCAGTGGCTCTACATGTTGATAATGCTACTACTGGTGCAACTAACATATAGGAAATAAAGCAGGTCACGCATGTAACTGGTACTCAAACAGTTGTGGCTCATACAGCTGGTGTAAAAGATGGAAGTGAATCTGGTGCAAAGAGTTGGAACTTCCAGTAACATTTTTACTTGGAATTTTGATGGGCCAAAGAAGAATGTACGGCAGTCTGGTCATGATTTAGCATCAACAAATATGCTGTCTAATCCAGGCAGTGGAAAGCAACAGCAGTCCATAAAAAATGCAGCAGCTCGATCAAAGGTATCAAAGGATCATGCTCTTATTCCTATTGACGAGCAAAAGGTTGGGGTAATACCTAACACAGGCCCACCAACGTTACACATATCCAATCCAGATCTGGCCAAAATGGTAAAGGATGCTCATACAGCAATGTTCATAAACACAACTCCAAACATCAACGCACCATTGGTTACTTTGAATACCTCCATCCATGAGGTCCCTTCCCAATCGATGGAGTCCTATGGTGAGCGAGCAGTTGATTCAAGACATCAACTATTGTCAACAGGGAACAACCAACAAGCAAATGCAATTATGATTTCATTCCCTCAAGCATCCAAAAATGAAAGAAGTGGTCCTAAAGAGCAACAAGCCGAGACGATAGAATTTTTGTGTACTCGCAAAACATAGGCCAATCAATGTGAAGAGGAGGAAGACACTGATTTTGAGAACTTGGGTGATTCTGATGAGGAAGTAGATCATGGTCCCTATACTTCAAATGAAGGGGCAGTGGAGATGCACAAGGAACAAGTTTCAAGCTCTTCTCAAAGAGTGCAAATCATAAAAGGCTTAAGCCCAAATGCACTAGCCTTTGTACCATCCAGGCAGCAGCAACAAAAGCTTATTAATCCAGCCACTTCGAAGGAGATCGAAATTTCGTCCATGCACAAGGCAGTAGCTACTGCAAGTTCCAATACAATGGCTGCAAAATACAATTTAACACCAAATAATATCCTTCACGCTCTTGTTTCTCATGATATGGACACATTAAGAGATCATAGCAATCCAAGGAACGAGCAAGGTGCTAATGCCCGGATACAACCCTACTGAAGCTTTTGGTACTGATATGGGGATTGATTTCTATGAAGAAGGCGAAGAGGAAGAATTCCTGGATGCATCCATTAAAAATGTAGCTAAGGACGGAGACCTTTCACCTAGACATATGAGAAGTGGATCCACCAAAAACAAGAAGAAGACTCACGATAGGCAACATAGTTGGGATGGCAAAGTAACACAAGAGGTTGTCGTTAGGAAACCTCCACTGAGAATTGTAAAGCAAAAGGTGGCTGCCCTAACACCTCCACAAGGTCCAATACATCAAAAAAGAAATGATAGAGTTTGAAGAATATTTGAAGGTAGTGGAAGAAGAAGCCAAGGATCTACAAATTTAGGAGTGCACAAGGTTGAAGAAAGAGGGGCGAGACTGCATTTTTACCTTGTTTTATTTTATCACATTTTAAGTATGATCATTTGTAATATCATCACAGAGTATGTTATAAACTCTGTGTGATCGTAGAGTACTTAGTTATTTCCAGTTCGTATTTTCTTCCTGCTTGCTAGTAGATGAGATTTGTTATGCCTCAATAGGATTTGTACGGTAAGGTCTAGCCCAGTATGTGCGTGCTATATTTCTATGCCTTTGGGAAGGTACCCAAGAGGCTATGAGATTATATGCCCCCCGAGACTTTTGTTGGTAGCTACACCATGATCCTTTACATAAGGCTGCCATCATAAGGCAATGGAGGTGCAGAGGAGTGATTATGTAGCCAAGGCATAGAGGCAACACTACAGTAGCTTCCTGCACTTACTTTTACTCTTTGTTGTGGTTTTGTTTTTTTAATTATTAATAAAATAGCTACTAGTCTTGCCTAGTAGTATAATTTTCCAAAAAAAAAAAGAAGCTTCAAGGGATATTTATCGAAGTTGGGTTATAAACATCGAAAATTTGGACTATCCGGAATCAACTCTGCGGTCGCAGAAGGAACCACATAACAAGTATGCGACCCACAAAATGGATTCATCACAGACAACCTAAGTTCACAGACAACCTAAGTCATCACAGACAACCTAAGTCATCAATTCATTTGAGAGAAAGGCTTCACTAATGCGAATCTTGGAACTTCACAAAAGCGAACAAATGTTCGCAATTGCGAACCTAGCTCAAATTCTTCTACCTTCGCAAATGCAAAGGGAAAGTCGCATTTGCAACCTCTAGTCCTACGGTCACCTTCGCAATTGCGAGGCTGGTGCTCACAACTGCGATAACAGAGCACCAACAATTCATTTTTAGTTTAAAATCATTCCGATACATGTCCGGAACTCATCCGAGCACTCGGAGCTCCAAATCAAACATCCACACAAGTCTAAGAATATCATATGAATTCTCTCGCGCAATCAAAACAGAAAAATAACATCTAAAACTATAACTTGAATACTAAAATGCATGAATTTTGATGTAAAGTTCAAGAATTTCTGAAATTACAACTACACGTCTGAATCTTACCAAATCAACTCCGAACGATACCAAGTTTTGCAAGCAAATTCCAAATACCTTAACAGATCTATTCGAAGTCCCAAAATCAAATTCTGGGCTTGATAGCTAAAAGTCAACCTACGGTCAAACTTTTCAACTTCAAATTGCCAAATTTCGGCAAATCAGCATAACTCAACCCACGAACTTTCGAAATCAATTCCGGGCACACGACCGCGTCTGAAATCACGATATGAAGCTACCAAAGCTATAAAAATATAGTTCCGTGGTCGTTTTCATAATAGTGAAAGTTTGGTCAACACTTCTAATTTAAACTTCTAAGTCAAGAATCAAAAGGTCCAAATCAACCCGAAAGCTTCCGAGAGCAAAATTAACCGACACTGAAAGCCATAAAATCCTAAACAAACATGTTTGAAGCATAAAAAGGGAGCGGGGCGCAATTACACAAAATGACCGATTGAGTCGTTATATCATCGTATCATATTTTACTAAAATTAAGTTTAAAAATATCGAACCATGCCGAATTAATTTGATATGATAATGATAGTGTATTTTTAAATGCCGAATTGAAATTACCGTATCGAAGTTCTAAAAACTGTAGCATGAGCAGTCCTACGGGTAACTGCTGAAGGCATCTAAGTATTAGCCCACCAATCCGAAGCAGTGAAAGTCCGAATTGATTTCGTCGATGGATCGAAAATGTTATTACTAAATATTTATTTTGATGGAAACAATCAAGCGGTTCATGCTTTAGAAAATAGCATAGAACACTATCCAAAACAAAAATCTCCATCAAGATTTATAATGGTCTGACGAGAAAGAATAGTTGCTGTGAAATGGCCAACAACCCATTTTCTTGAGCCATGGACCCTTCGTGTTAATAGTTATGGGCTCATGCACTCAATTCTCACACCTTGTCTATTTCATACGCAACAAACATATGCTGTAAACTTTGGTCCTTATATTTCATGTAATTGTCTTTACGTTATTTATGTCCAAGCTTATGTGTCAATGTCTCTTTGATTTACTTTTTTTAAAATTCTTTTTCAATACATAAGCTCGAGTATTTAGGTTCTGAATCTTATCTTTGAATATTTTTTGCCAACATTTGGATGAGTTTTCTTTCCTCTGTACCTCATTCTGAAGTTTTGCTGAACTTGACGTATACATAGAATCTGGTTATATTGTTATAAATTTTTGTGAAACTAATAAATGAACCTTGTGTCTAACTCAATTCAAAAACAAATTCAAAAGATGAGAATTATTCAAGTCCATATAAGGAGACCACTTATTCCCTTCATTATCGATGTGGGACACAACATCCTCTCTCACACCTTAGATATCTGGGGGTGTGGACAATTAAAGGGGCCCAACATCGGAAAATCATGATGGGTCCTGCTTTTATATCATGATAAATGAATATTGAGCCTAACTTCACTCAAACAACTAGCTCAAAAGGTAATGATTGTTCAAATCCATATCAGAAGACAACTGTCCCTTCATTGATGTGGGACTCAATAGGAACAGAAAAGTTAACATCGAATATATTTAAGGACATAGAGAAAACTGCGGAATGAAGTATAATAAAGTGATTCGAAATGATCGACTGAAGCTTATATGTAACGCGCTTTCTCATTATAGAGTGGACAATAATTTATCAAAAAACAGGAATACTTTGAATTGCGACTTGATGAGGACAAAAGGTGATACTGCTACAAATAGTAATTTCTCATAATATGAGTAAAGAGAAACAAAAATGAGAACAAACTAAGGCAAATGAAAAGAAGAAAAGTTGGGCATGGAGAAGAGGCTTCTCAGCAGATCATATGGACGAAAATGTTGGTGGAACATGCCCACATGCCTTTGCACATGACATTTCATGACTTGAAATTCAAGTATTGGAAACCTAAATAATGCTAATATAATGGCGTATAAATCATATTGTGGTAACGTAGATGGATTATAATTGATTAGCACTCTAATTATGAGCAAGTAGTGCTAAGTGCGGCCAAAATATCCTGAGTGTAAAACGAACGGTTTGAGCAAGTAGTGCAATCATCAGTAAGCATTATTGAATCTTGTATTATTCGGACCTATATTCAGCATGTGCAAAAATCATATCCTTTTTGGGTAAGCATAACATTTTGAATTAGCGGCCATATATGTAAAAGAAGAAACCATCTATAAATTTGATGAAATAACTTTCTCTCTCTAGAATGACATTTCCTCTCTGCGAAAGCTGAAAATGGGCAGGAAATCGAAGGCAGGAGGGAGAGGGCAAAGCAATCAGATGACCAGTTCAAATCAAAATCATGGAGGAAAAGGTATTCCTAGGATTGAGGACTCGAAACAGAGGAATTTAAATGCAATTACAGGTATAATACCATTGGAGATGGAGCGATTAACAGTGACTACACCAGTTGTTACACCGGTGAGAACATAAATCGAAATCATACAAGGGAATGATGCAAGTGGACAATCCTAGGCAGATAAGGTGTAGGAAGAAGCAATAGTAGAAGGGACACAAACACAAGAGCAGAGATCGTGGAGCAGAGTAGTAGCTACTGTTCCATTGGATGAAGGTGAGGATTGTTGAGTTTGGCAATAATTGTAGTCCCACATCGGTGGGAAGAAGAGTTTGGGGGGGTTTTTCCCCTATAAAAGAAGGCCTAATGTTTAGGATTTAAACACACCTCTCATTCGCCTTCTTATCTTCTTAAGGCATTTGTATCTTCTTTCTAGTATTATTTCACTTGTATTTTGTAGTGGAATAAAATATTGGTTGTGTCCGAGGAGTAGGCAAAATTAGCCGAACCTCGTAAATTCTGGTGTTCCTTTTCTTATTGCTTTATTGTCTTATTTATTATTTGGTGGCTGCCATAATTTTGGTATAGTAGTTGTGACTTATTCACACTATATACATTTGGCTTCCGCAACAAGGATCTGAAAAGAGAATCACAAAAAAACAGCAATGTGAAAATAATGGCTGAAGATATTCATGAGGAGGTAGAATTCTGGAAAACTGGAGTAGTATGCTATATGTTGGGGTCAAATCCACCACAAAGTGTTATGGAATGATATTTTAACAGAATTTGGGGGGAAATTGGGAATATACTTGGCACAAGTTCAAAGAGGTGTGTTTCTAGTCAGATTTCATACGGTTGAAAGTAGAATGAAAGTAGTAGAGGAAGGAGTCCAAATATTCGATAGAAAGCCAGTTATTGTAAAGCCATGGCAGCAGGATATTGAATTGAAAAAGGAAATCATAGATAAATATCAGTGTGGATCAGATTTCCAGGTTTAAATGTAAAGTATTGGGGAAAATAAGCACTGGCTAAGATAGCTGGAACAATAGGAAATCCATTAAAATCAGACAAGGCTACTACTATGAAGGAGAGAATGACCTATGCTAGAGTATTAGTTAAAGTGCCAATCAATATGGCATTCCCTGATACAGTAATGCATGAAAATGAACATGGTCAAATTGTAGAACAAGAGGTTGAATTTGAATGGAAATTGATACTGTGCACAAAATATAAACACTATCTGCATGAATTGAAGGAGTGTAGAAAACAGATAAGAGATGAGCTTAGTAGTAAAGTACATGAACAAAGAGAAGAAACAAAATAAGGTGAAAGAAATGATAGAAATGGAGAACATACCGACAACAACAATAAGGAAGAAGGGAAAGAAATCACTAAAGAAAAGTTCCAACAAAGAGCAGATACGCAATTAATGGCAAGACAAAGACATGAAAAGCATTATTGCATAAGAGGTTATGAAAAAAGAGGAATAGTGATAAGGGAACCACAGATTGACATTGGAAATTCATTTGCTGCTTTGGGAGATCAAACCAACAAAAATGATAGGATAGCCAAATCTTTCTGCCCGGGGGAATGTGAAGCTAAGAGGGGTTACCCCAACCCAAATGGATAGTATTGGTTTTTGGAATGCCAGAGGTCTAAATAAGCCAAACAAACAGAAAGAAATGAATGTGTTTGTCCATAATTTGAAGGTTGGCTTGTTTCGATTTCTGGAAATAAGGAAAAAAGAGCTAAGGCACTGAATGCTTTTTTTTTTATCTTTCTCAAGGGTGGTTGTTTGTTACAAATTTAGATAAACATCTTGGGGGTAGGATTTGGTTGCTGTGGAAATCACATTTGTATGATATTGATATATGGGTAGCTACAGAAAAAATGATACATTGCAAAGTAGAACACATGGAGAACGTAATGAGGTTTAATATGACTATGGTATATGGCTTTAATGACCAAGCTAATAGAACGAAATTATAGGAAGACATCAATCAAATAGGGGCCAAAATAGATGAACCATGAGCTGTGATGGGTGACTTTAATTGTATTTTGAATAAAGAGGAGAGAATAGGGAGATTCATTATAGCTGAAGCAAGGGATTTTAAGTAGTGTATTGAAACTTGTGGGTTGAAGGATTTATGATCCTCAGGGGCATTCTTCACGTAGAACAACAAATGTGGGGGGGGGGGGGGGTTAATAGGGTGTATAGCAGAATCGATAGAGTTTTGGCAAATACTGATGACAGAATTACCACCATTAGAAGTATACTTCATGAATGAAGGTATCTATGAACAGTTCTAGCAATTATTAACTAGGAAGGGGGGAATGTAAAAAGGGAAAAGCAATTTAGATATTTCAATATATGGAGTATATTACTAGAATTCCAAGTAAGGGTATAAGAAGTTTTGAAGAAGGACATACATGGCAGAAAGATGTATTAACTGATAGGGAAACTAAATAGAACAAAGAGTGTGTTAATGAAATTAAACAAGGAAATATTTTCAGATGTAGAAGAAGGGCAGAAGTAGCAATAGAGTAACTAACAGAATGCCAAATGAAGATACAAAATGATCCTAGGAAAGTGGAACTAATTGAAGATGAGGTTCAACTGATGAAAGAAAGTATTAAATAGAAGACTGCAAAAGAATAATTCTTGAGGTAGAAAAGTAAAGTGCAACGGATTAAGCATGGGGATCAAAATACAAAATAATTTCATAGTGTAATAAAGCTAGAAGGAATGCCAATAGGATATTTTCTATTAAAGATACATAAGAGAATGAGAAAACTGAGGTTGAAGGGATAACAAAGTCATTCATTGACTTCTATTCAAAACTACTAGGGGAAAGCAAAGAAAATGGACAACATATATGCAACAATCTAGTAAAGAAAGGACCAGTTCTACAACAGGAGCAAAGAGAACATCTGCAAGCTGCAGTTACAGAAAAATATTAAAGAAGCATTATGGGCAATATGGGGAGATAAATCTCCAGGACCTGATGTATACGATGCTCAATTTTTCAAATACTGCTGGCAAGTGGTTCAACAAGATGTAGTTGGAAGTGTGAAAGAGTTCTTTGATACTACAAAAATGCTGAAAAGTATTAATAGAACTACTTTAACATTGATTCCTAAGAACAACCATGCAGATAATGTAAGAGATTACAGGCCAATTGTTTGCTGTATTACTGTATACAAGATTATCTCGAAGGTGCTATGTTATAGGCTAAAAAGTGTGCTACCAACTATAATATTAGAAAATTAGAGTCCTTTTATGGAAGGCAGAAGCATAGTGCAAAATATTTTGATATGTGGTAAAGCTGAATAATGGGAGGAAATCAATGAGAAGTTGCATGATAAAGATACATCTTAAGAAGGCATATGATACTGTGGAGTGGGAGTATGTGGAAGAAATGCTCTATGCTTTGAACTTCCATGTAATGTTCATCCAATGGACAGTGGAGTGCATGAAAACTACCCAGAACTCAACTGCTCTGAATGGTGGGTTGTATGGATGTATTGAGGGGAAAGAGGGACTAAGACATGGTGATCCTATTTCACCACTCATCTTTGTAATATGCATGGAGTACTTCACTAGAATTATGCAATGGGTAGCTACACAATAGGGGTTTGCATTCCACACAAGTGTAAAGGGTTAAAGCTAAACCACATTTGCTTTGTAGATGATGTATTGATGTTCTGTAAAGGAGAGTATCAAAGTATCATGCTAATGTTGAGGGGATTACAAATTTTCTATAATACTTCTGGTTTAAGTACAAATGCTAGAAAATAAAATGTATGCAGTGCAAACATGGATAGGCAGTGGTTGGAGAACATATGTGAAATAACACGTTACAAAAAAGGGATTATGCCATTCCGGTACCTAGGAGTTCTTATAGCTGCAAGGAAACTGAAGGCAAGTAATTGTGTACTGTTGGTGGAGAAGCTAAGTACAAGAATACACTCATGGGGATCAAAGAATCTGTCATATGCAGGGAGACTGCAATTGATCAATTATGTATTGATCAATATTCATTCATATTGGGCAAAAATTTTCATACTCCCCAAGAAGATACTCAATGACATTACAACTATTTGCAGGAATTTCTTATGGGCTGGAAATGGTATATCAAATAAGTTATAACTTGTGGCTTGGGACCTTGTGTGTAAGCCAAAAATGAAGGAGGGTTGGGTATAAGGGAATGTATAAATTGGAATGAAGCTGAGGTGACAAAATATGTGTGAAATATAGCAAATAAAGAAGACAACTTGTGGGTGAAATGGATCAACCACATCTATCTGAAAGGAGAAGACTGATGGCAGCATAGGCCCTCAAAAGACAGCTGCTAGTACTAGAGAAAAATTTATCACATCGCGACATATATATAACTGGATACATAGAAAATGGCTGGCAATCGAGGACATATAAGTACACAATCAAGAGTGGCTGTAATTGGAGAAGATGAAGGCTAGATCAATGGCCTTAGAGCAGAGGAGTGTGGAATAAAATAAATATCCCTATATACAACTTCATCAGTTGGCTTGTGATGAGGAAGAAACTGCTGACAAAAGATAGAACACTGAAATTAAAAATAATTGAAGATAATAACTGCATGCTATACGTAGGAAACACGGATTCTATTGAACATTTGTTTTTTGAATGCACATACTCAAGATTGTGCTTGGTTGAAGTGTTAAAATGGCGGGATGAATATACAGAACATGGAAGTGATGGGAATATGAAGAAGGATGACTAGAATTGCAAAAGAAAATAATGGAAGATCATTTACGAAGGCCGCAATCTTATATCATATACGAAAAGTTAGGAATGAAGCTATATGAAGGAAAAGAGTGCCTCGACCATAAGTAGTGTTTGAACAGATACAACATGCATGCAAATACAGATGCTTGGAGATAATACAGAAGAAGAAGAGCAAGGGAAGTATGAGTTGGTTTGAAAAATTATATAGATAGGAACAGAAACATTTTGTGTTGGGAAATGATAGATTGAAATATAGTGAAGGTATGGAATATTAGAAGGATAGGAGAAGTGAAATTGTATGTGTATTTTTGGGATGGTTAAATTAAGATTTTATTTCCTACCCAAAAAAAAAAAAAAGAAACCATCTATAAAAATTCTCAAATTCATGTTCAATGGCCGGGAAAAAAGTGTAAAAGCCTTCCTTTAAGAAATGTTAATGGAATAAAAAGTGTTATATGGATTGTGAATTGAGTTCATTTAACTCAATGGTAAAACAGTTCTTGCATCTTATATGTGCAAGTTCAATGATCACATTTAATGTTCTTTTAATTTCCCCTTTAATTTGTCTTGCAGGCTTAACATCAAATATTTATAATGTGAAAATGAATTACCCGATCAATCCACAAAAAGAATAATATATATGTAATGGTCATAATAAGTAGAATTAAGTGCAAAAAAAAAAAAAAAACTTACTACAACATGCTAAAATATATTGAAATTGCAAAATATGATTTTGTCATTATGTATATAATTTCAATATTTCCTTTACTTGGAGTTGGGGCCTCCTCAACCCAAAAAGAAAATAAGTTAAAAAGGAAGAAGTATACTCATATATAGTTGATCCTATACAATTGTAGCAATCTAACCGGTTGAGCATTTGCATTCCGTTAAGTTGTTTGAAGCCTTGAATTAGTTTAATATGATGTATTATAACTTATGTGAATCATCGATTTTTGTTTCCAGGTGATTCAAGATTGATTTGGAAGAATGAGTCTCATGTTAGTGTGAGCACGTGATTTTTGCCCTACATGAGAATTATTCCCAAAAACTCAAAATAAAATAGTTTTGTGTTGAGTGTGATTTTATGTGATTTTTGTGTTATTTTTCTCTTATTATTCGCATTTTTGCGTGTGCATGTCTATTATTTAAATTAATATAAAATATAAATTGTTTGCATTTTTGCATATAAACTCATATTGGTAATTTAGAGTAATTAAGTTTATTTGTACGAAAATGAAAAATCATAAAGAGGGGGTATTTTTCGCGTTTCTTGTCATTTAATGTACAATCGCAGGATTTGGTATTTATTGCTAAAAATTAGTTATAGGTATATATATATATATATATATATATATATATATATATATATATATATATATATATATATATAGGCATATATATATATATATATATATGTATATATAATACAATATAGAGTTTAGTTTTAGGAAATAAGAAAATCAGATTTGGGCCAAAATCTAGTCCAAAACCAGGCCCAATCGAGTCATATTTGGTCCAGTCCAACTCATCCTCAATCGTGGCCGTCCATTTCAAATTGATCCTATGGCCACGATCTCCCCAATCCACCCACAGACCAACCCGGCTTCGATGATGGCCAAACGGCATCGTTTGGATAAGTGAAATAATCCAGGCCGTTGATCTCATCAGATCGAACGGCCAGGATTCGTTTCCCACACGAGTATATATGCCAAAAGACCTACCCAGCCCCCCCCAAGCCAGACCCCCCTTTTCTCTCCTTCATCGTCTCTCTCACAGAGACGATTAATCCCCGCCGTGCCTCCGCCGCACACCGCCCGCCGGAAATCGCCTCACGGCGGTTCCGGTAGGCCAATGGCCACCAAATTAACACCATAGACTCCCCTCACCCCCCTTTACACGAATCCCCTAACCGTTAGTCTCGAATCATTCCCGAGCTTCTCGAATATTCGTTCAAAGGTCGCCGGAATCCGACGGTCATCCCAAACCACCCCAAACTCATCCCAAGCACTCCTCACACCTCCCTCACACCCCTATTAACCCCAGTTTGGTTCGAATCAAGCCCGAACTACCCAAACCCCAAATCCGAGCCCCAAGAACCCTAGAATTCTAAAATTAGGGGGTTTGTTCGATTTTAAGTAATTGGAGTCAATAGACTCTAATTGGAGTGTTTTTCATTTGAAAAACACTTCAATTAAAGTCCGTTTACTTCAAAAGGTGAAAAACTCGAAGCCTTCGGAACCAGGGCTAATTGATTTCGATTTCTTTTTGAGGTAATGTTCTTCTCTCTGTTTAATTCAGTTCATTTTGTATTTGTTTAGTTTAGATTGATTGAATGCTTCTCAATTGTCTTTGGCCGTCCATATTTGTCATTTCTTCTCCAAGACCTTTTGTTTTGGTCAATTGTTTTCTGTATCGCTTAGTTGAATGTGTTAGTTATAGGATACGAACTCGCGTCGATTAGCGTCGTCGAATAGTTAACTTTGCATATGTCCGGCATTCGTTGAAATTTCAGAATCATTGTTAGCCAATTAATCTGTTATCATTGCTATGTGTTGTTGCGGATTAGATGTCATCTTCTAATTACCTAGGTTGAGTTATTTGAATTACCACACAGTAATTAGCATTCCTGGATTGAATGGGACTGTTTGATTGGTTTGAAACTGAAGTTATGATTCAAATTAAGCTAACTAGGGAATCAGGGTTCAACACTTAGAGTATTTGGTGCCCTGCACATGAGGCTAGTCAGTGGAATCCACTGTCACAGCAGAGCAGCCCACCAGTGCCCTGCAATTACCAATTTTTAATTATGAAAACCCCATACTTAGACATAGTTTAGTGGGTTGGACAGAAGGAGGATGGGCAAGGGGCTATTCTGCAGAATCTGGGTGTCCTAGGTGTTGTTTGTGGTTATAAATAGATAGGTATTGATACCTAAAAGAGAATACTGTGATAAACAGGAGAGTATCTGGAGAGCAAACACAATCATAATTGGAGAACACTTAGAGAAATATAAGCAGCAAAGATCCATTCTTGAAAACCAGAAAAGTAGATAGATAGAAAGAGCTGAGAGAGGCTACTGTTTCATTAGTTTCCAGGCTACTGGGTTGTGGTTGTGCTTGTCTGTTGGTGGCAGTGCTCATTTGGTGCTGTTGGTCATTAGTGTTGCTGCTCTTGGTCGTTTGTGTTGTTGTGCACAGTGTTGTTGGTCCAGTGCTGGTTCTTCTATTGTGTTGGTAGTGCTGTGCCATTGTTGTAGCTGGTTCAGTGATTGTGGTTGGCCGTGTGTGGTGTTATTGCTGTTTGTGTCTGGTTTGCTGTGGTAGTTCCAGTGTTGTGCTGCCTGAGTGATTGTGGCTGCCGTTAGTCATTGTTGTTGCTGCTGTGTGGTGTTGCTGTTGGCTGAATCATTGGATATTATTTGTTGCTGTTGGTCTCAAGTTAACCACTGGTTCATTAATTGTGGTTGCTGTTAGTTTTGTTTGATTGCTGCCACTGTTTTTTTTGTTGGTTGGTATATTGAGTTGCTATTGGTTCACTGGTTGTTACCGGTTTACTGTTGTTGTTACTGTTCTTGTCGCTGTTGCTGCATTTCCATTGCTCACTCTTCCTTGTTCTTCCGCATTCCAGGTACACACCTCTGTTATTGTAGTTCCTTGGTTCGAAAAGAATGAAGTTTGAAGCTTATGCATAAAGTCTATTGAAACATGTAGTCGTCTAAAGTTTTCATGTTTAATTACATTCTGTTATTCTCCAATTAAGCTTGTATTGCTATTGGAAAAGTGTAGCTAGGCCAGAGATACACTATCGTTAGATAAGCATGTGAACCTGAATTAGTCTTTGTATCTCTATTCAATCTTTTCTGCTCGTATGTGTAATCTCCAAATCTGTTAACGTTAGATCTTATGCTAAAAGCACGATTAGCTAGGGAGTTGTTACTCAGCGGAATGACGTAATTAGATTAAAAAGAGTCGGGGGCGCATTTCATGTGACCCGACCCCAATTTTGGGCAAGATTAAACAAAGCGTGTCAGGAACCACAGGCGCATTTCATGTGGTGTGGTTCGTAGCAAGTTTTAAATGATTTGGAATCAACCCTTAAGTAAGATACAGTGGGATGTAGTTCGCTTTATATTTGAATCAAAGGCGCGCCTCGCCCAATAATTACACTAATCACATAGCCGCCCTAAATGTACATATGAAATACTTAGATTTTGAGACGCGTCGTTTCTTAACGAATATTACAGTGTAAATAAGTAGTCGATCCGGGCGCATATTTTAGTTCTACCTTTTAAATACGGGTGTGCATTTCATGCGACCCGAATCCAAACCCCGAAATGTTGAATAAGAATGTGTCGAGGATCCGGGTGCATTTCATGTGACGTGATTCGAAAGCATATTTTTAAGCAACTTTCTCTTTTCGTAAATCATAACCAACAATAAAAGCGGTAAAGGGATATTAACTTGCACTAAGTACATAATTGTAAAAGCAGATAGATAAGCCAAACACGACAGTTGAGCGACCGTGCTAGAACCACGGAATTCGGGAATGCCTAATACCTTCTCCGGGTTAATAGAATTCCTTATCCGGATTTCTGGTTCGCGGACTGTTAAATAGAGTCATTCTTTTCCTCGATTCGGGATTTAACCGGTGACTTGGGACACCACAAATCTCCCAAGTGGCGACTCTGAAATAAGTAAAATAAATCCCATCTCGATTGTCCTTTAATTGGAAAAACTCTTTGCATCCTTGCGGGTGCGTAAAAAAGAGGTGTGACAGCTCTGGCGACTCTGCTGGGGAGATCTTTAGAATTCGAGCTCGGAATAACTGTTGTATTTGGCATATTTTATTATCCGATTCTTTTACATGTTGGCATCAATGTGCAAATGTTGTTTTTACTGCTTTGATATTTTGTGAACTGTACATATAAATTGTGCCGGAACCAATCTCCTCTCCGAGTCTTCTAAATCATGAAGAAGGGTGCACTTCGTGTGACTTCTTTTCTGTATAGTGTCTAATTCCCACCTTAGAACGAGGTTTGGATAAGTTGCAAAACCGGGGAAGCTTCTGTATTCCCGGGTTGCTGCCTCCTCCTCGGCTCGAGTTGTCCGTTCGGGTAAGCCAGGTCTAGAACAATAAACCCGGGTTTTTAAACCTAGAATAACAAAGCTTCATGCCGGATCCCTAGTAGGAACGTTTATTTGCATCATGTTGCATTTGACTTGGGGGACTCAACACAGGGGTTGGGTCCGTCTAGGACAGGTGACCTGAAATGAAAAGACCATCCTGCTGCATCCTGTTTGTTTTATGTATATATTTGCTTCAGACTTGCAGGCTAACCGTTTTTTTATATATTGAGGAAAATGAAAAAAAATAGTCTCAAAATAGTTTGTTTTTTTACTTACTTAAAAAGAAAAAAAAATGTTTGTTGTAAAATAAAAAATATGTGATTTCAAAATAGTTTGTTTTTTTTTACTAAAAAAAAAAAAAGAAAAAAATTTGTTTTAAACTTAAAAAAAAATGTGTGAAAAAATAATAAATAGTTTGTTTCCTTTAAAGATGTAGTTTGTTTGACCGAACTACGCAGGTTTGATTCTCACCACTAGGTGAGATACGTAGGCAACCCTCATCGGGTTCAACCACCCTTTTAAAAAATCAAAAAAAATGTGTGTTTAATTTTGTCAATAAAATCAAAGTGATGCCGTTTTTGCAAATAGCCGAATGTTCCGAAAGGACGTCGGAAGGCTGTTTTTGCAAAAATAGCCACTTTGAATCTTTATAAATAATTTTTGGGCACAACCTTGAAATATTCCCTCGCGAAAATGTTGAAAGGTCGTAGCCGCAAAAATCAAGTTGGGGTTACCACCCTTTTTCAAAAAATGTTGAATTTTAGTTTTCAATAAATCGAAGTGATGCTGTTTTATAAAATAGCCGAATGTTCCGAAAGGACACCGGAAGGTTGTTTTTTGTAAAAATAGCCACTTTGAATCATTTTTAATAATTTGCGGACACGACCTTGAAATATTCCTTGTGGAAATGTTGCAAGGCCATAACCGCAAAATCAAGTCCGGGTTCACACCCCTTTTGCAAAAATAACCAAAAAATGTCAAATTTTTGATTTTGTTATAAATAAGTCGGGTGATGCTATTCTTGCTTAAAATAAGCCGAATGTCCCTCAAAAAGACACCGGAAGGCTTTTTGCAAGAATAGCCACTTTGAGTCATTTGTAAATAATTTTGGACACAGCCTGAAAATATTCCCTCGCGGAAATGTCGAAAGGCTGTATCCGCAAAAAATCAAGTTTTGAGTCATCACTCAACTTTACAAAAATAATCACTTTATCCAATAAGCCATTACATGGCCGGTCCTTGCATAAATAGCCACTTTTGGCATTTGAACTTCTTCGGTCTTGTATTGGCCTGTGTCGGTGCTGAATGATGCCCCATAGGCCCCAGGACTAAATTTTGAATTTATATCTTCTTTATAAAATTTTGCAAAAAAGAGCCACTTTGTCTGAATAAGCCATCGTATGGCCAATTTATGAAAATATTCTTGTGTTGGTTTATGGTGATGCCGGACGATGCCCCATGAGCCACGGAATGAAAAAAAAAAAAATTTTAAGTTTATCTTTCTTAAATAAATTTTGCAAAAATAGTCATTTTTGTCAAATAAGCCATTATGTGGCCAATTTTGTAGAAAGTCATAATTGACACCAAAAATATTCTTATTCTTGTAGAAATCTCCTACACAAGTTTGTAGTTGGAGTCGGCTTCTATAATTTTCCTTCAAAAAAAAAAAAAAAAAATCAAAAAATCAAATAAACATCTCTTTATTTCTTGCATTAATTTGCAAGAACTACGCTCGGTCTGATTCATGCGGGGTCGTGATACGTAGGCAATCCACATAGGATTCGACCATTTCCATAACCAAAAAAAAAAAAAAAAAAAAAAAAAAAAAAAAAAAAAGAATGATCGATAAGCGGGATACCTTAATGCTGACATGCTGGCTTTGTTTTGTTGTGTCCATTTCCAGAAAGGTGGTTGGTTGTGGTTCTGAAATAACTCTTCCCCGTAAGACGAAGTCGGAGGACAATGGCAGATAATCTCAAGACTGAGTGGGTTGGTACAGGTACCCGACAACAACTGGTTGAACGGAACCACGGGTTAGTAGAGGAGGTCAAGATATTGAGACAACACGTGGCTGATATGTATCGGGCGTGGATGGATGGAAAAGCACCACCTCCGCCACCGCCTAGCTTCCTGGACTCTGTCCTTACCCGTACCATGAACCCGATGCCAGATGATCTCCCGCACTCTCCATATATACCCGCCTATCACAACTTCTCCGGCCATTCGAGTAACTCAATTACTCGTCCCCCAACTATGTTTTCACAACGCTATTCCCGTCCCCAACACCACTACTCTCCCCGGGACAACCAAAATCGTACTTCACCTTCCAGGTACCCAGCTCCACAAAAGGCTTACCAACCCCCACGAACATACCGGAAACCCCCCGGGTCAGGTTTCAGGCCAAATAAGGCATTTAGGGAGGAAAGGTTGCTGAAGCGAGAAAAGGCGCTCACCCATATCGGAGAGTCCTATGCAAGTCTGTTTGAAAAGTTAAAACATGTCGGCCTGATTACGCCGCTCCCCGAATACACTCCCGATCCACGTGCGAGAAGCTTCGATCCTACTGCACGATGTGCATACCATTCCAATGTCAGAGGGCACGATATTGAGAGTTGCCGTACCTTGAAAAAGGAAATAGAAAGAATGATTCAAAAATGGTGGTTGATTGTGGTCGATGATGATGACATGGGGCACACAAATCCCCTGGGGGTGTACCGACTGGAGCTAAAAATGTTGAAGCAGTTGGCAACCTTGGCAATATTGATGCAGAACTTAGTGGCTAAAATGTTGTGCTTGGAAATTGGGAAGATACTCCATCTTTTGGTCAGCTAGATGGAGCTTTGGTGGTTCGTTTTTGTGGTCATTTTTGTTGTCCGAGTTATTTTCAGGGTTTTCTTGTGGTCAAACCCTTTTGTCCTAGCAGTTTGCTTTGGTCCTGCCCAGTTTTGTTTCAGGGATGTACTCTAGTTTGTTTTGCTTGTTTTATCATTGAACCATTTCGTCATTAGTTTAATGAAGCTTTCGGTCTTTTGTTACTTCCGGTCATTTTATCTGTTTAGTTCGTTTTACCCTTTAGATTTGTCTTGTGCTCAAACGCCGAATCTAGTGACATGACATGCGCACACATAATTGTGGCTTAATTCTAAAAGTTAATCATGAAGCAATTGGAAGATGATCGGGTCATTTAAAGGAAATAAAAACAATTTGAGATTATTTGGATCCCGAGTCATACCGGGGCAACTAAAAAGGAAACAGTTAAAGGCAAGCTGGCCAAATCGACGTGGGGTCATTCACGATAATGAAAATGAGAGTGTTGTCCAACTGTGCTTTAAAGATATGACGAATGTTAATTGTGTTGTTTACACTTGGCATGTTTTGAAGATTGGAATGACGAAGGCATTTTGTTCTGCTATCTAAACACTTTATCCATCGTCAACCCTTTGAGCCTTATTTTAAATTCTTTCATCCCCTCCTTCGGAATTAGTTGCAAAGACTAGAAACACAAGTTTGAAAGGCAAAAGAAGAAAGGGATAAAGAAAAGTAAAGAAAAAGAAAACAACAAAAAGAGATAAAGAAAAGAAAAGAAAAATGTATGAAAAAAGAAATTTGGAAAAGAGGAATTGGGAACTACGTTTGACCTGATTCCTCAAAGAGGATACGTAGGCGCTTCACAGCTCGGTCATAGTGTAAATAAAAATCAAAATCCCCAAGCAAGAATCTGGGGCAAAAAATTGTGTTTATTATAAATAAATATAGGTCCGAAGGTTGTAATTTTGGACCCATTTTGTTTTATTTCGAGCCTTTAATACCATTTCTTTCTAGCCTTATCCAAATCCACATTACGGTCCAGAGAAAGACCTTTTGACCAATCTTTAAAAGAGGCCAAGTCAGGCAAATGAGAGAAGTCTTATCAGAACATAACACTCTGATTCCCATCGGAAAAGACTCGGATCTGCAGCAGAAGAAATATGAGAGAATCTTAGCAGTAGCACCACCAATCCCCAGCGGAAAAATAACACAAATGAGAGAGTCTTAGCGGTGAAAACCTTCACAGGCACCATAAGGCGATGAAAGCTGAGAGAAAACCGAAATGAGATAGGAAAGCCCCAGGAGAAGATTACAAAAGGCGGTTTAACGACGGAGGATAGGCTATATGTGCATGTCATGTCCATTAGAGTTGGTATCCACGTTTGATAGGGTTATTTTATAATTTTTCTCTTTAGAGAGTCATCCTCATTTTTGTTTTTTATTCTGTTTCCTTTTATCTTTCTCCTTTCATAAAAAATTCCCCAATAGAGTCTGTTTTGTAAGAAATGACTTCAAAATTTTCCATCAGCTTTCCAATTATGCAAGACGGAATTTGATTGATACACCCAAGTGGTATAAGTGAGGAGGGATTAAGCGCAAAGCCAGTGTCCAGAAGGATATTCCCCAGCAATAGGAAATCGACAAAGGGGTGGATCGGTGTGAAAAAGGATATCTCAATGAAGGTTAATGACCTCGAGGCCAAGGCCAATGAGACTCAAAGGTCGGGAAATGCCCATTACTTAGATATGCCGCCAAAGAAGGGGAGATATCCCCGGCAGAAAGGTATTTTCAGTGACAAGGGTGAACAAAGAAAATGGTTCACCAGTAAAACATGCAAGGTCTTCACGAAGGGTCACTATTATAGGAATTCGGGTGGTCAGTGGAAAACCACGTGGAAAGGTTCGCGAATAAAGAGTCGTCAAGGAAGGCGGGGAAGCGAGAAAGGAGAAAACTATCCCCAGCATGAATATCATCAAATGATAACATCCCCGGCAGGGTCTGACAATGAAACGCAGAGCAGGGAAAGAAGAGGAGAACCATCCCCAGCAGGAGCACCACAACCAGCCACCACATTTTAAAACTAACCAATTTTTCTTTGATTTGAAACAGGGAAAAAAGGGGTTGTCAGCAGCAAAGCATGCCACGAAGAAGATTCTCGAACTGGGGCAGAAAATTTTCTCCTGTTGCGAAAATTTTCTCGAAACCAAATACTTGGTTAGGGAAAGAAGCTAGATAACGCGAGGAAATGATCTTTGAACCCGGTTATCCCAGCAGATTTGAAAGAAAGAAAACAACAAGCTGTGATAGATGAAATTATACCCCCAACAGACGGGACAAGACGAGGAAGCTTGCGTTCAGAAAGGCAAGAAGCCGGTATCACCCTCAGCAGTCCTCGGAAAATGAAACATTGATTTCGAGATTTCACCGGCAGCATTATATCCTACAAAGTTTTTCAAGGGAGCGAAGCGCGAGCCCCGAAGGAGGTTTGGAAAGAGGAAGAAGGAAAGGGGATCCCCGACAGGGTAATCCCCAGCTGATGACACTTCAATCCCCAGCGATCTCGAGAGAGAATAAAGGTTCTGAAGGAAGTAGAAAAGGAGGAAATAAAGAAGATTTTCCCCGGCAGCATTACCCCAGCAGGTAAGTAATTAGTTCCAAAGACATCCCCAGCAGTCAAGAGAAAAATAACACAACCGGGAGGAAAGCAATTCCAAAACAAGGTAATTCGGAAGAAAGGATGGCCCAAGAAGCAATGCAGGAAGAAGAAAGTGGTGCAGGAAGCAAAGGAAGGCGACATGGATGGGATGGAGTTAGTAAGATGTTGTTGAAGTCAGGAGCCCGCTTGAAGAGAGGAAGGGCGTTTAATTTTCAGAGTTAATGGTTGAAGTCAGGAGCCCGCCTGAAGAGAGGAACGACGTTTAATTTTCAGAGTTAATGGTTGAAGTCAGGAGCCCGCCTGAAGAGAGGAATGGCAATTTATTTTTAAAAGATGTTGTTGAAGTCAGGAGCCCGCCTGAAGAGAGGAATGACGTTTATTTTCAAAAGATGTTGTTGAAGTCAGGAGCCCGCCTGAAGAGAGGAATGGCGATTTATTTTTCAAAAGATGTTGTTGAAGTCGGGAGCCCGCCCGAAGAGAGGAATGGCGATTTATTTTTCAAAAGATGTTGTTGAAGTCGGGAGCCCCGCCTGAAGAGAGGAATGGCAATTTATTTTCAAAAGATGTTGTTGAAGTCGGGAGCCCCGTCTGAAGAGAGGAAAGGCGATTTATTTTTTCAAAAGATGTTGTTGAAGTCAGGAGCCCGCCTGAAGAGAGGAATGGCGATTTATTTTCAAAAGATGTTGTTGAAGTCAGGAGCCCGCCTGAAGAGAGGAATGGCGATTTATTTTCAAAAGATGTTGTTGAAGTCAGGAGCCCGCCTGAAGAGAGGAATGGCAATTTATTTTCAAAAGATGTTGTTGAAGTCAGGAGCCCGCCTGAAGAGAGGAATGGCGATTTATTTTTTCAAAAGTTGACGTTGAAGTCAGGAGCCCGCCTGAAGAGAGGAATGGCGATTTATTTTTTTCAAAAGATGTTGTTGAAGTCAGGAGCCCGCCTGAAGAGAGGAATGGCAATTTATTTTCAAAAGATGTTGTTGAAGTCAGGAGCCCGCCTGAAGAGAGGAATGGCGATTTATTTTCAAAAGATGTTGAAGTCAGGAGCCCGCCTGAAGAGAGGGTATCACCCTCAGCAGTCCTCGGAAAATGAAACATTGATTTCGAGATTTCACCGGCAGCATTATATCCTACAAGTTTTTCAAGGGAGCGAAGCGCGAGACCCGAAGGAGGTTTGAAGAGAGGAATGGCGATTTATCTTCAAAAGATGTTGTTGAAGTCAGGAGCCCGCCTGAAGAGAGGAATGGCGATTTATTTTCAAAAGATGTTGTTGAAGTCGGGAGCCCCCTGAAGAGAGGAATGGCGATTTAGTTTCAAAAGATGTTGTTGAAGTCGAGAGCCTCTCTGAAGAGAGGAATGGCGTGTAATTTTCGAGTTGATGATTGAAGTCAGAGAGCCCGCTTGAAGAGAGGAATGGCGTGTAATTTTCGGAGTTGTTGATTGAAGTCGGGAGCCCGCTCTGAAGAGAGGAATGGCGATTTATTTTCAAAAGATGTTGTTGAAGTCGAGAGCCCCGTTTGAAGAGAGGAATGGCGATTTATTTTCAAAAGATGTTGTTGAAGTCGGGAGCCCGCCCCTGAAGAGAGGAATGGCGTTTAATTTTCAGAGTTGATGATTGAAGTCGGGAGCCCGCTGAAGAGAGGAATGGCGATTTATTTTCAAAAGATGTTGTTGAAGTCGGAGCCCGCCCTGAAGAGAGGAATGGCGTGTAATTTTCAGAGTTGATGATTGAAGTCAGGAGCCCGCCTGAAGAGAGGAATGGCGATTTATTTTCAAAAGATGTTGTTGAAGTCGGGAGCCCGCTTGAAGAGAGGAATGGCGTTTAATTTTCAGAGTTGATGATTGAAGTCGGGAGCCCGCCCCTGAAGAGAGGAATGGCGATTTATTTTCAAAAGATGTTGTTGAAGTCGGGAGCCCGGCCTGAAGAGAGGAATGGCGTGTAATTTTCAGAGTTGATGATTGAAGTCAGGAGGGAGGTTTGAAGAGAGGAATGGTGTTTAATTTTCAGAGTTGATTGAAGTCAGGAGCCCGCCTGAAGAAAGAGCCCGCCTGAAGAAGCCGGTATCACCCTCAGCAGTCCTCGGAAAATGAAACATTGATTTCGAGATTTCACCGGCAGCATTATATCCTACAAGTTTTTCAAGGGAGCGAAGCGCGAGACCCGAAGGAGGTTTGAAGAGAGGAATGGCGATTTATCTTCAAAAGATGTTGTTGAAGTCAGGAGCCCGCCTGAAGAGAGGAATGGCGATTTATTTTCAAAAGATGTTGTTGAAGTCAGGAGCCCGCCTGAAGAGAGGAATGGCGATTTATTTTCAAAAGATGTTGAAGTCAGGAGCCCGCCTGAAGAATGGAGTGACAATTTACTTTCGAAGTTGTGTGGGGAAAGCAGTAGAGTATAACAGAGATCCCCAACATGAATCCAAGTTTGTAAGCAGAAGGAAGGCAACAAGGATCAGAAAGATAGATTCAGACTTCGAAGGAGAATAGTTCAAAGATCATAAAGAAGGAAACAATGGTCGGAGTTCGGCAATCAAGATAGGCCGAAATAACAATTGGCAGAAGAGAAGAAACATCAGAAGAAACAATCAAGCCAACAAAAAGCAAGGCGGCAAAAGCAAGTTGAAGATAGATAGGATCATGCGATCCGTAGGCTAGCCTAGCTTCTTGTTTTATTTTAGCACGATGTAATGAGGAGATCGGTAAGCAGTGATAACAACAACGATAGCAACAGTAACAGCAAGTGTCAGTCCACGGTAGTCCCGGCTACCAAAATTTCCCGAACTACATTGACCTGACTCCTGTTTAGCCCAGGATATGTAGGAGGCCTCTCGAAGCGAAGGCTCGGTCAAGATCTTTTCAAAATGCTTCACACGGAGTGCTCGGACGTATAACTTATGTGAATCATCGATTTTTGTTTCCAGGTGATTCAAGATTGATTTGGAAGAATGAGTCTCATGTTAGTGTGAGCACGTGATTTTTGCCCTACATGAGAATTATTCCCAAAAACTCAAAATAAAATAGTTTTGTGTTGAGTGTGATTTTATGTGATTTTTGTGTTATTTTTCTCTTATTATTCGCATTTTTGCGTGTGCATGTCTATTATTTAAATTAATATAAAATATAAATTGTTTGCATTTTTGCATATAAACTCATATTGGTAATTTAGAGTAATTAAGTTTATTTGTACGAAAATGAAAAATCATAAAGAGGGGGTATTTTTCGCGTTTCTTGTCATTTAATGTACAATCGCAGGATTTGGTATTTATTGCTAAAAATTAGTTATAGGTATATATATATATATATATATATATATATATATATATAGGCATATATATATATATATATGTATATATAATACAATATAGAGTTTAGTTTTAGGAAATAAGAAAATCAGATTTGGGCCAAAATCTAGTCCAAAACCAGGCCCAATCGAGTCATATTTGGTCCAGTCCAACTCATCCTCAATCGTGGCCGTCCATTTCAAATTGATCCTATGGCCACGATCTCCCCAATCCACCCACAGACCAACCCGGCTTCGATGATGGCCAAACGGCATCGTTTGGATAAGTGAAATAATCCAGGCCGTTGATCTCATCAGATCGAACGGCCAGGATTCGTTTCCCACACGAGTATATATGCCAAAAGACCTACCCAGCCCCCCCTAAACCAGACCCCCTCGTCTTCGTCGTCTTAGAGACGCTCATACCTCGCCGTCCACCGCCGTGCGCCGCCCGCCGGAAATCGCCTCACGGCGGTTCCGGTAGGCCAATGGCCACCAAATTAACACCATAGACTCCCCTCACCCCCCTTTACACGAATCCCCTAACCGTTAGTCTCGAATCATTCCCGAGCTTCTCGAATATTCGTTCAAAGGTCGCCGGAATCCGACGGTCATCCCAAACCACCCCAAACTCATCCCAAGCACTCCTCACACCTCCCTCACACCCCTATTAACCCCAGTTTGGTTCGAATCAAGCCCGAACTACCCAAACCCCAAATCCGAGCCCCAAGAACCCTAGAATTCTAAAATTAGGGGGTTTGTTCGATTTTAAGTAATTGGAGTCAATAGACTCTAATTGGAGTGTTTTTCATTTGAAAAACACTTCAATTAAAGTCCGTTTACTTCAAAAGGTGAAAAACTCGAAGCCTTCGGAACCGGGGCTAATTGATTTCGATTTCTTTTTGAGGTAATGTTCTTCTCTCTGTTTAATTCAGTTCATTTTGTATTTGTTTAGTTTAGATTGATTGAATGCTTCTCAATTGTCTTTGGCCGTCCATATTTGTCATTTCTTCTCCAAGACCTTTTGTTTTGGTCAATTGTTTTCTGTATCGCTTAGTTGAATGTGTTAGTTATAGGATACGAACTCGCGTCGATTAGCGTCGTCGAATAGTTAACTTTGCATATGTCCGGCATTCGTTGAAATTTCAGAATCATTGTTAGCCAATTAATCTGTTATCATTGCTATGTGTTGTAGCGGATTAGATGTCATCTTCTAATTACCTAGGTTGAGTTATTTGAATTACCACACAGTAATTAGCATTCCTGGATTGAATGGGACTGTTTGATTGGTTTGAAACTGAAAGTTATGATTCAAATTAAGCTAATTAGGGAATCAGGGTTCAACACTTAGAGCATTTGGTGCCCTGCACATGAGGCTAGTCAGTGGAATCCACTGTCACAGCAGAGCAGCCCACCAGTGCACTGCAATTACCAATTTTTAATTATGAACACCCCATACTTAGACATAGTTTAGTGGGTTGGACAGAAGGAGGATGGGCAAGGGGCTGTTCTGCAGAATCTGGGTGTCCTAGGTGTTGTTTGTGGTTATAAATAGATAGGTATTGATACCTAAAGGAGATAGACAGTGATAAACAAGAGAGTATCTGGAGAGCAAACACAATCATAACTGGAGAACACTTAGAGAAATATAAGCAGCAAAGATCCATTCTTGAAAACCAGAAAAGTAGATAGATAGAAAGAGCTGAGAGAGGCTACTGTTTCATTAGTTTCCAGGCTACTGGGTTGTGGTTGTGCTTGTCTGTTGGTGGCAGTGCTCATTTGGTGCTGTTGGTCATTAGTGTTGCTGCTCTTGGTCGTTTGTGTTGTTGTGCACAGTGTTGTTGGTCCAGTGCTGGTTCTTCTATTGTGTTGGTAGTGCTGTGCCATTGTTGTAGCTGGTTCAGTGATTGTGGTTGGCCGTGTGTGGTGTTATTGCTGTTTGTGTCTGGTTTGCTGTGGTAGTTCCAGTGTTGTGCTGCCTGAGTGATTGTGGCTGCTTTAGTCATTGTTGTTGTTGCTGTGTGGTGTTGCTGTTGGCTGAATCATTGGATATTGTTTGTTTGCTGTTGGTCTCAAGTTAACCACTGGTTCACCAATTGTGGTTGCTGTTAGTTTGTTTGATTGCTGCCACTGTTTGTTGTTGTTGGTTGGTATATTGAGTTGCTATTGGTTCACTGGTTGTTACTGGTTTACTGTTGCTGTTACTGTTCCTGTTGCTTTTGCTGCACTGCTATTGCTCATTCTTCCTTGTTCTTCCGCATTCCAGGTACACACCTCTGTTATTGTAGTTCCTTGGTTCGAAAAGAATGAAGTTTGAAGCTTATGCATAAAGTCTATTGAAACATGTAGTCGTCTAAAGTTTTCATGTTTAATTACATTCTGTTATTCTCCAATTAAGCTTGTATTGCTATTGGAAAAGTGTAGCTAGGCCAGAGATACACTATCGTTAGATAAGCATGTGAACCTGAATTAGTCTTTGTATCTCTATTCAATCTTTTCTGCTCGTATGTGTAATCTCCAAATCTGTTAACGTTAGATCTTATGCTAAAAGCACGATTAGCTAGGGAGTTGTTACTCAGCGGAATGACGTAATTAGATTAAAAAGAGTCGGGGGCGCATTTCATGTGACCCGACCCCAATTTTGGGCAAGATTAAACAAAGCGTGTCAGGAACCACAGGCGCATTTCATGTGGTGTGGTTCGTAGCAAGTTTTAAATGATTTGGAATCAACCCTTAAGTAAGATACAGTGGGATGTAGTTCGCTTTATATTTGAATCAAAGGCGCGCCTCGCCCAATAATTACACTAATCACATAGCCGCCCTAAATGTACATATGAAATACTTAGATTTTGAGACGCGTCGTTTCTTAACGAATATTACAGTGTAAATAAGTAGTCGATCCGGGCGCATATTTTAGTTCTACCTTTTAAATACGGGTGTGCATTTCATGCGACCCGAATCCAAACCCCGAAATGTTGAATAAGAATGTGTCGAGGATCCGGGTGCATTTCATGTGACGTGATTCGAAAGCATATTTTTAAGCAACTTTCTCTTTTCGTAAATCATAACCAATAATAAAAGCGGTAAAGGGATATTAACTTGCACTAAGTACATAATTGTAAAAAGCAGATAGATAAGCCAAACACGACAGTTGAGCGACCGTGCTAGAACCACGGAATTCGGGAATGCCTAATACCTTATCCCGGGTTAATAGAATTCCTTATCCGGATTTCTGGTTCGCGGACTGTTAAATAGAGTCATTCTTTTCCTCGATTCGGGATTTAACCGGTGACTTGGGACACCACAAATCTCCCAAGTGGCGACTCTGAAATAAGTAAAATAAATCCCATCTCGATTGTCCTTTAATTGGAAAAACTCTTTGCATCCTTGCGGGTGCGTAAAAAAGAGGTGTGACAGTTAGAAGCTTTATGTTAGAAGAGTTAACCAAGTTTTACTATTGTACATTAACTCCGGCTCAGAGTTTTGATGATTCCTTTAGATCCGGATGGTGATTTTGGACTTGGGCGTACACTCGGATTTTCATTTAGATATTTTTATAAGGTTTCGGCACAATTTGGTGAAAGTTAGAAATGTGATGTTTTGGAATATTCATAAGTTTGACCGGGAGTTGACCTTATTGATATCAGTTCTGATTGTGGCTACCGGAATTGAAATAAGTTTGTCATATCATTTAGAACTTAATTTCTAAATCTGAGGTCTTTCCGAGTTGATTTGATATTGTTCGGTACGAGTTTTGGAAGTCGAAAGTTAAAAAGTTCATTAAGTTTTATATGAGGTGCGATTCGTAGTTTTGATATTGTCATGTAGAATTTGAGGCCTCGAGTAAGTCCGTTTTATATTTTGGGACTTGTCGTATGTTTGGTTGGGTCCTGGGTGACCCGAGCACATTGCGGCACATTATATGAAAACTTAGAAAATTTCACTTTAACTTGAAAAAACAAATTGAGTTTTGATGATAAATTCTTGTAGTTTGATGTAAGTTTGGTGATTTAAGCGAGCGATCAAGTTCTTAGGATGTTATTACACTTGCGTGCACGTTTAGTTTAGACCCAAAGGGGCTTGGGTGAGTTTTTAATGCGTTTCAGTCGAGTTTGAATAATGCAAGGACTGTTGGTGCATCGATCAGTTTTGGTGTCTATTGTAGATCTCGCATTTGTGAGCCTCGATTTTGCGAACAAAAGTTCTCATTTGCAAGCACGAACTCAGATGGGTAGCCTCCATTTGCGAGGAAATAGTTCGCATTTGTGAACGGTCCATGATCGCTTTAGCGAGCATTTATTCGCATTTTCTATGTGTGGTAAAATAGAACACTACAAGAAATCACACTTATTGCGGCGACATAGGTCGTCACAAAATCCCTATAGGTCGCTGCTGAATGCTATTAGTGGCGACTTTTGTATTGCCACAAAGAAAGCCGTAACTGAAGGTCATTTGCAGCGACATATATAGTTGCCACTAAAAGAGCATCTTCTGTGGCGACAAAGTTACCACAACAGGTTGTTAAAAATGCTACCAAAAAGTGCTCCATAAGAACAAGTCACCGCTATATATTTACCTTTAGCAGCGACAATTGTCGCCACACAATATATTTGTGTTCAGTGACAAGATTTGTCTCCACTATAAATAATTTTTAGTGGCGACTAAAATTGCAACAATTTTTTTTTATGTCCAGTGGCAAGACTATGTAATATCTTTCAGTAGCGACTAAAGTGGCCACAAAAGATTTAACCATGAGCGACATATTATTTTCTATAACGACTGAACTCGCTACTAAATATTATGTCGACATTCTTTAGTAGCGACTAAAATTGCAACAAAAAATATTTTATGTTCAGTGGCAAAATTATGCCGCCACTATAAATGTCTTTCAGTAGCAACTAAAGTGGTCACAAAAAGTTTAACCATAAGCGACTCATTGTTTTCATTGTGCATTGTGCATTGTAATTGTAAGCATATACATATCCCAAAAAGGACAAAATATTAAGTGCCTTGTAATTTCTCCTTTCTCGACATCATGCTTGAACCACTATTTAAGTGTCTTGTCCCTGCTAGACAAAAGGATATAGAAGGAACAAATAAGAAAAAAATAAAAAGATTATTGTAGAGATGCCTGTTGAAAAAGATAAGTTAGTCCGATATCTTGAGGCCTGTTGAAATCCACCTTATTTGCTTAAGGTGAAGTCTGTTGAACCCCATAACTAAATAGACTAATGCTTACCTGAATCAACTTATGAGTTAGTATCTAAGCGTAAAAGTTAGCATGTTTACTTGAATCGACTTCTGAGTTAGCATGGGATCATTTCACTGAAAATCTGTCCTGTTTGCACTTCATTGGTAACCTATTTGCACGACTTTGAGTTTAAAATTCTGCATTGGTTGGCCTATAGCAACTCTGCTTCACTACTTAATTTATGTATTAGTAAACAATCTTTTATTTTGGTTTAGATAGTAACACCTAATTAAATTGTATACTGTATACTGCTTTCTAATAGAACAAACTCAATCCAATAAGAATAATACCTACATTTTAAAACTATTGCATTACCAAATTGCCACATAACTTAGCTAGAGAAATTAATCAAATATAAATATAATTGTTCTTACATAACATCATAAGTAGATCCCTAGCTATTCCTAGTGATGTTAAATTTTTGAAGCTACTATAGTTTCATGGTTTTCCACAGCTTCACAGGTGCAATGTCCTCCTAGGTACTTGGGCGTCGTTGTTAGTGAGAGAGAGTCGAGGGGCAAATTGTAAGGAGGAAGAAATAGCTTCCTTGTTGAGGGAAAGTCATAGTGATCGAGAAAGAGAAGAAGGGAGGGAAACATTGTTGAGGAGAGAGAGTCGAGGGATAAGGCATAAGGAGGAAGAAAGAGCTTCCTTCTTAAAGGAGAGTCACAGCGAAAAAACAAGAGAAGAAAAGAGGGAAAGTTTGTCGAGAAGGGAGGACCACAGGCAGATACTAAGGAAAGATGGCTCTAGCTGCTCATCGTACTATTCTGATTCTTCAAGTGAGCTTGATAATGAAAGTGAAATGCAGATTGAGGACGAGCGCTTTGAGGAAGAACCATCAGGGAAGTATGGGGGAGAGTTAAAGAGTAGTTCTGAACAGGTTTCTGAGTTAAAGAACCTCAAGAAAGGAATCAAAAGAGATACATTCGAGGATATCTCAGATTCATGCAAGTAGTTTTGAACAGGTTTCTGGTTCCTCCTGGAAATACGACGGTGCAAAACAAGAATCAGCTTCTCTTACAAAATTTGAGGGGCAGACAAGCGGACAACATGGACAAGCATGACAATCTAATAAAAATATGAAGTATAAACAATTCGTGGATACATCTGAGAGTTATGGCCTTAAATCTAGAACTGCTTATGGCACAAGAAAAATCTGCTCTAGCGATAGAGCTGACCAAGCATTAGGTAGTAACCTTCTTCACCATATGAAGCTTTCATCGTTTGAAATAGATACTAACACATTATTTATTAAAACCAACCATTCTGTTGAAATAGAACCAACACATTACTAAAACCTTAGATAAAAACACAATACAATCATTCCGACATGCTTCTATTTTGGTGTACCCCAAGCCAAGGTCACAAAGAACTTTCTTTGCTTCATAGAAAGAATTAGGCACAAATGACCCCTCGGGAAGAACTTCTTTAAAGAAGCTCAATAATGCATCCATCGATTTGTTGCTCCAATGGTTAAGATACTTCAAGTGAATTAGTTTAACAACAAAAGACAACTTCGAGACTTTTTTACAACCAGGATAAAGTTCTATCTCAGCATCTTCTAATAATTTGTAAAACTTTACTGCATGTACATTTAGCTCTTCATTGTCCTCTGAATTCTTATTATTATCCTCCACATTCGAATATCCACAAGCATCGTGAATCATTTCAGTAATATTATCCTCTTCAATACTATCATCTTCCGCTTCACCACTAACTACAGTATTAGAAGTTTCAACTCTAACTAACACTTCTCCGTGCAAATCCCACACTTTATAAGAATCCCAGAAACCCTTCTTCAATAAATCTCCTCTTACACCAACCCTTAGCTTGAACACAGGTTCCTACACCCTTTACAAGGACATCGAATCATAGTGTTCACAGTTGGTTGACTGAATGCTAAGAAAAGTGTCTACTCCATCACTGTAACGACCCGACTGGTCGTTTTTGAAATTTACGCCCTGATCCCCAATTTAACTGTTCCCCTAAGTTCATTTTTGCTATTGTGGTTTGCTGGGAGGGTCGATTCTGAAATTTGGAGTATTTTGGGACACGTAGTCCCTAAATGGGAGCTTTATAGTTGGAAAATGGCCCGTAGTCGGAACAGTGTTAAGATGACCTCGAAACGGAAATCTGATGGTTTCATTAGCTCTATTAGGTGATTTTGGGGTTGGGAGCGCGTTCGGAATGTATTTTAGAGGTCCGTAGCTCAATTAGGCTTGAAATGCCGAAGTTTGAAATTTTGGCGAATCCGAACGATAGGTGAGAATTTGATCCGGGGGTCGGAATGGAATTCCGACAATTTTTGTATCTTTGTTATGTGATTTTGGATATGTCCGCAAATATTCAGGTCATTCAGACGTCGTTTGGCCGTGTTTTAGGTCGAATGTGTAATTCGGAAGGTTTTAAGGAATTTAGGCTTGAATTCGATGTGAATTATGGGTTTTGATGTTGTTAGACGTGTTTTGAGGATTGGAAAAAGTTCGAATAAGGTATTAGGATGTGTGGGTGTGTTTGGATGAGGTCCCGGGGGCCTCGGGATGAATTCGGGTGATTAAACGACAAGAAATTTGGAAGTTGCAGCAGGCTGGTGCCTGCCTTCTATAGTTTTCGCTTCTGCGGGGCTTGGACCGCAGAGGCGAGTCCGCAGAAGCGACATTGGATCCGTAGGAGCGAGTTCGTGGGAGGCCAGCTTAGTTCGCAGGAGCGGACCTCAGATCGCGGAGGCGGTCACGCAGGAGCGGAGTGGGATGTTTGGTGGTCTTCCGCAGGAGCGAACTTTTGTCCGCATAAGCGAAGTCGCAGAAGCGACTGGGCTTCCGCAGAAGCGGCTTTCGAGTAAATGGCCAAGGGCCACAAAAGCGACCATATGCCCGCAGAAGCGGAGTCGTGGAAGCGACCTGGTGATCGCAGAAGCAAAAATCGGCCTGGGTTTAATGAGCAGTAAGGGTTAAAATTTCAAAACGATCTAAAACGCTAAGGCACCATTTGAGAGGCGATTAAGGGGCAATTTTCAGAGAAATCAAAGGGGTTCTTTAGGTAATCATCTAAGGACTTAAATTATGCCATTTCCTTACTAAACTATGGTGTTTTTGACTGAAATTGGAGGAATTATGGGTGTATTAATGGAGGTTTTCATCTTAGGCTTGGGTTATAGAAAATCAATGATTTGAATGGGCAAATGGAGTCCGATTTTGATAAATTTTATATGCATAGACTCGTGTTGAGATAAGGAACCTGAATATATAACTTTCATAATTTTTCGAGAAGCGAACCGAAAGTCGGGTTTTGGCAACTTGTGGATTTTGGTGTATTTTGAATTGTTTTGATTGGGTAATGCCCAATTGGCCTATTTTGATGTGATTCTCTTAATTTTTGTCAGATACTACACCTGTGGAGGCCGGTATTCGTGGCAAGAGAGTTGTCTCTTAGCGATTTTGTACCGGAGTCGAGGTAAGTGGCTTGTCTAACCTCGTGTGGGGGAACTTTCACCCTAGGATATTATGTGATAGTTTAAATGCCTTGTACGCGAGGTGACGGGCGTGTACATGCGCTGGTTGTTGTAACACACACTTTACTTGAATTGTCCGATTAGTGATATTCCTGCTCTTAGTTGATTAAATCGTTACTTTTACCCGGTATTAGTTAGAAAATCATGATTAGCTAGGATTTAACTGTCTAATTGCTTAATTGTCTTACTTGAACTTCTTGATAATTGTTGGCACTAGTTTCGGTGGAGTTGTAGTTAAGCATATTATATTCTCTCTGTATGTTTTCTTAATTTGTTGTGTTGGTGGACTGCGGGTTCGATTCCCGGAGATCCCAGGGCTGTGGGTTCGATTCCCAGAGACCCGGAGTGGTATTGTTTATTGACTGCGGTTTCGATTCCCGGAGATCCTGAGTTATTGAGATATGGACTGCGGGTTCGATTCCCGGAGATCCTGAGTTATTGATGTCACACCTCCCTTTTTCTACCCCAACACTTATAAGCATATGAATATGCTCGTACACCCCGACGCTCAAATACCCGAAACGGATATAATAACGTAAGGGAAGGAGTTTATCCAATTAAAGGACAATCGGTTCGGGATTTTATTAGAGATTAATCAGAGTCGCCACTTGGGAATGATAATGGTGTCCCAAGTCACCGGTTAATCCCGAATCCGAGGAATTTTGACTCTAAAAATGTCTGCGAAGCAGAGATCTGGATAAGGAACTCTGTTAACCCGAGAGAAGGTGTTAGGCATTCCCGAATTTCGTGGTTTTAGCACGGTCGCTCCACTGTCGTTCTCGACTCTTGTTTGACTTAATTATAGATTTTAACAACATAATGTGCCTTTTACATAGATATTATTTTTTAGGAATTTGCGGTATCGCGAAAACACTCTTCGAGTCATACCGCAACCAGTACGCCTATGACTTTTGGTGTATTTCAAATTTACCGAGATTTGGATTTGAGTCGCACCAAGTGCACACTCGTTCATAGGAAGGTATATTAAAATCGTGCCTTAAGATAGTCTATATCGGCTTTTAACTTTGGGAGAGGCTATGGAATTCACTATTAGCCTCTCCGATTCTACTATGTTATCTTATTACTAAGTGGGGGCCCCGTTTGTTATTCGGGCGAGGCTCGTCCCAATTTAATTTTAAAGTCCGGTCCTATTTTGTTCAACTACATTTGCTATATATTGTTTTTGCCTTATTCGTATTGCTAACACTATAATAATCCAGGCCCGTCGAGTTCACATTATTTATTGGGCCTGGTCTTCTCTTCATTTAAATATACGTTCGAACTGCCCAGGTCTCCGATGCCCAGGCAGTTTTATGGCTTCCGCTCACTGGCCCAGTCGACTTCATAGGGAGATTCAGGCCCAAATCGGATGAAATAATAAACAGCATAATACAGAATTCATATAAGGAAACCACTATTCAGAACTGGAGATGAAATCAAGCCATTTTTATTTATTAACCAAGGAATCAGTATACAAAACAGTAGTCTCAAATCAATAGTTCATGTACATGATAAGTCAGCCAATTGCTATCACTATATGTTCATAGCTGAAAACCTATACTAATAACCAATTATTTGCTAAAGAAATATTCTAGAACGCAGCCTACTTTACCCAAGGGATCAAGTTAAATTGAGGCGATTCAACTAATTATTTATAATGTCAAAAGAGAATAAACGATTAAGCGCAAATGCTTACTATATTGCTAATCTTATTGCGAGCTACACCTTTCATCACCAGCCATTCATCCTAATCGAACTAATTCAATATCTAATTATTTCCATTTTTAATCCTATTCAGATTTGAACCATGTTTGGTATTCTCAAAGCTGGTTCTATTTTAGTCATTACTTCGTGCGATTGTTTCCTCCTTTTGATTACTCACATCTGGACTTAGATCCTTAAAAATTAATTAACTACACAATCAAAAATTAACCAGCCCAATCACTCAGTTGCGATAATCCCAAACATTTACACTTAAGTAATTTAAGGACTTAAACACATTTATGTTATTGATCTTATCACGATTTTAGCTCGATACAGTGTATTCAACTCAATCAAAAAAAATGATTCATGGTTTGAACTAAACGTTTCCTCCTTTTAAACTTATTTATACCTAAACGCAGATCCATAAAATGTGATTAACTATATGGTCATGACTTACGAAATTACTGAAGGTAGTGATTACTGATCTTGCAAGTATTGTTAACTAACTTATATTTTAGAAGTTTTTACCTAATCAACTAGGTGAGGTGCTAATTACTATTACTACTACACTATTACTATCACTAAGCTATTACATCTCTTGTGTTTATGTTTTCTCTACTATCTACCGCAATGCACTATAAATCTAAAATAAATTTCAACACAGAAGATAACAGCAGTAGTTCAAATCTTCATTTTCAGCTCAGAAACAGCTTGCCATTACAACTTCAAATTGAAAAGGGAAATGTACCTGAGTCAACAAAAAACGAAACCGATGAGTTCTAAGGGATGAGGAGAAGTAGTAACCACAGGCAAAATCCAAACAACTAATGCAACAGTAATCGAGGATACACAAAGTAATAACCACAACAAAATGATAGATAACCCAGCAACGACACAAAAGTAACAGTCCAGGCAAATGACCGAGCAAAGAAGACCAATGAACCAGCTTGAAATCTCTACTCGAAAATTCCCCAGAATACTCTACTGTTCTATTACTATATTTTAACTCTGAAATTTCGTATGAATTTTAGCTTAAGTGTATTTCCAGATTTTCTGAGAATTGGAACCCCCTTTTCAGCCCTTCTTAGAGGTATATATAGTTGTGGTAAGGGCTGAAAACTTGGGGAGAAAGTATGGGATTAATCCCACTTCTCCCCCTCCTAAAATTATGAAATAAACACTTTAGTCCCTAAATCAGTTACCAGATATCCTTCCAGCATGTGCTGGAAGGTTCTAAATATTCTTTTTAAGAGCTTTTTACCAATATGACCTTAGGGGTTTGAGATTTTTACAGATTTCCCTTTTTAGGGAGACCATTATACCCTTAAATCTCTGTAAATTTGCAGAAATCAGGGGTACAAAGGACTCCCTTACCCTCTTAGGTTCTAACTATTTACTATTTCACCTTTTTAACTCCCAATTGTGCCCCTAAGGGCACTACTGATTTACTAACTTACCTAGGTTAGGTTTCAGCCTCTTTTGAACTTATTTAACTAATAGCCAGCCCTTGCATTGGTATTTAAGGGCTGGCCAGTTCTAATATAAGGAACTATTTCAAACTTAGCCAATTTTGTTTCATTTTCAGTTTATTAAGACCTTTTATTTCATTTTTAAACTAATTGCAGGACTAGCCTGTTTTATTGTTAAAAGTAGCTCTTTTAAGATCTAGCCAGTCTCAAGTTGAGACTTAACTTTGGCTATTAAAGCCAATTACTGAACAGCTGGGCCCAAAACCTTTATAGGTTTGGCCACTTTGCTGTTCAGGGCTCTGAAGAGAGCCTGGGCTAGTCTGCATTTGCAGACATAGCCATTTTGCACAACCAGCCACTTTTAAAGTGGACTGTGTGTTAGGGCCTTATAGAATAGGTCAACCCTTTGCAAGGTTGACCATTCTTAGGCCAATTATTTAACTTATAACCTATTTTGTTCATTTTCAGTTTTAACCTATTTAGAAACTAACCATTTATGAAACCTAGCACTAATAGCTACAAACCAATTCACCTAAGGTTCAAGTGATTAATCAGACACTCATAAGAAGCAAAAATCTGGCAAAACTTAAGCATTCTTAGCATGAATTGCATACAGAAACACATATGATCCAAGAAACATGCATTAATCAACTCAAATTCAGAGGGAACAGTAGATATGGTTGAATTTTAGTCAACTAACTCATCCTATCAGATTGTATGTGAGGCAGTGTGAATTCATGTCAATTCATACCTAGTTATTACCAATTCAAATCATATGAAAGTTTGAAGAACTTCAAAAACCACCAGGATTCATGATATAGGTGAACAGAAACATAGACATCTCACAAAATAGCCGAGAAGAAATAAAACTTGACTTATTTTAAATAAAAGGGCAATGGACCTTGACAGAATAACATAAGAATGGTAATGAATCAGACCTACTAGTCTAAAACCTTTCCCAAATACCAACCTAAATCTAAAGATGAAGATGAAGAGATGAAGAGCATGGAGAAACAGTAGAGAAGTATACTTCATCTATTATGTGAAGTAACAGAGAAGAAGCTTCATTTAAACTATTAAAGCTAACAAAGAAGACTAAACTCAAAATTTAAACATGCAAAAGAGAATGTCGAAGATCAACAAGATTAAAAGAGCCTAATACTAACAGAGGTCAAAGAAAAAAGAAAGACATCCAAGTCAAGTTTTCACAATAGAGAAACAGAACGAAGACTCCAAACAAACCAGATAAACCTTAATGACTAAACAACTAGACATGTAAAGAATCATAAAGAGAGGAGCAGTCATGCTTGTTGAAAACTAACAGATCAATAACCACAATACCAAGAAGATGAAGAAGAAAATATAGGTCTTTTTTTTAACTCAGAAGAAACAGAACATACATATGAAGATGAAAATAAAACCTTAGTATTAAACTAGATCTAAAACAGTCAAAACATGATAGTAACAAAGGAGATGAACAAGATAATCATAAAACCCTAACACTAAACAAGATCTTAAAAGAACAGGTTAAAACATACGAAATCAGAGAGAACAAGCAAAGAAGGCATGAATCAGATAAAACAAAGAAAAGGCCAAAATAAAAATCTATGTCTAACGGAGAAGCATGCAAAGCAAACAAAGAAGAGTAAAAGCAAAAGTAAAGAAAACAGGGATAGGCACTTAGCTTAGCGGGGCCTGTCCCCCGAGCTTCCTACTCCTTTTCTTTTCTTTTCTTTATTTTTCTCAGACTCTCTCGAACCTCCTCCTTTCCTTGCTCCTTCTTTCTTTATTTATTCCTTTTTTTCTTTCATTTTTTCCCTTCTGTTTTTTCTTTTAGGCTTAAAGACGGAACCTTTTTTGAGGTTTGAGTTGCAGAGGGGTGTTTGGGAGAGTAAAGGATGGATCTTGGGGTGGTTTGACTTTGGGGGTCGCCGGAATCAGGGTTCCGGCGACCTTCTTTAGGATATTCGAGACGATTGGGGTAGATTCGAGGGGAACCAGTGGTATAGGGATGTAGATCAGACCAAGGCGGTCCGATCGGCATTGGTTTGACGGGGAGTCTCGTTGTTTGGTGGTCACCGGCGTGGATTCCGGTGACCGGAATTTATGGAGAATGGTGGTTTCTGGGTTATGGGCGTGTGAAGAAGAAGGAGAAGAAGAGAACAGGGAAGCTGAAAGGCCGGCGACCACCGTGGAGGGTGGTGGCCGCCATGGCCGCTCAAGGTCTTCTGGATGAAGACGATGAAGATAGAGAGAAAAGGGGGCGGCCGTCTCTAGGGTTTTTTTTAGAGAAATGGCAAATTCATTCAGACACAAGCCTTATATAGGCAAGGTGTCTGAGATAATCTGGACCGTTCATTGAAGGGAGATCAACGGCTCTGGTGAGCGTTACTTAAACGGCACCGTTTTGAGCCTTATGAAGCCAGGCCTTAGACCCTTGGATCAATCTCAAACGGACGGCTGAGATCAATCTACTAATTAATTAAATCCGCCCCTCTTCTCAACCGTTGGATCTAGCCTGATTGAACGGCTGAGATCACCCTTCTTATTTTAATTAACTAGTTAACTTAACCAATTATTCAGGCCGTCGGATTCAACCTAATCGAACGGTGAGAAATGAATCTCACAACTCAATCTATTAGATAATGTGAGATTGATTTTCAACCGTTAGATTAAACGGTTGAGATCAAGTCTCCTGGAAGGCCTGGACCGGATATTTCCTTGGGCCAATACGTCTGGGCCTTTCAATTCTATTCAATTGGCCCAAACTCATTACACACAAACTATTTTTTGTATTTTTTCTGATTTTATTATTTTTATGTATTTTCTTTTATATTTTTTTTCTTTTTCTTTTATGGAAAATTATAAAACCTAATTTCCTACTTACTCTAATTATTTAGTACTTTTTTTTTTGCAATTTTCTACTATTTTTCCTAATTTCTACTACTTAACACTATTTTTGCCATTTTTCTTAAAATCTAACTAATTTAACAAATTAATTATCTAGCCTATATTTTTTGATTTTCTTCTAATTTCTACTTATTCAAACACAAAAGTATAGCTAATTCCAAACAAAGCAAGTAGTTGCACTCAAAAACATATTTATTTTAATTTTTGGAATTAATTGCGTAGTGCAAAAATCATGTGCTCACAGCTGCCCCTCTTTGCTCGGGAACACGAAGAGTTTCAGCGCAAAGACAAGTGAGTAGTAATGAGAGATTTTTGCACATTGGTACATTCCGTGAAAGCATTTTTGAAAACCTTTTGACCGCACCCTGCTTTAGAGGTTGCCTACATATCCTGGGCTAAACAGGAATCAGGTCAGTGTAGTTCGGGAAGGTCTGGCAGTTTTAAAAACTACCAGACTCACTGTTGCATTGACACTGTTGAGACCTGCTGACTTACTCCTTATTACACTGGGAAGGAAATGTAAAATGAAGAAGCTATTCTAAGCTATGACCCTACAATTACAATCGTTCCTAATCTAGCTTTTGCTCTTCTTCCCTTTCCGGTGATGCAGAATCTCTTTCTTTTTTGTTGATTTTCTTTGATGCTGACTCTCTTTTTGTTGATTTTCTTGTTTTTCCTTTTTTTTATTTTCACTGACATTTCTTGATCTCGAGCTGAACCTGCTCAAAACAAAACAACAAACTACCCTTTTTTTTTCCTTTTTCTGCCCCAGTGTGGGCTTTTGGCTGTATAAACCATGATGTGCAAAATGTATTCCCGTATTTGAAGGTGGGCGCCTAACTGAAATTAAACGTGCAATGCAAATGCAGAAAAGTATTCCCGTATTAGAAGGTGGGCACCTAACAGAATTTAAACGTGCAATGCGAATGCAGAAAAATATTCCCGTATTAGAAGGTGGGCGCCTAACTGAAATTAAACGTGCAATGCGAATGCAGAAAATATTCCCGTATTAGAAGGTGGGCACCTAACAGAATTTAAACGTGCAATGCGAATGCAGAAAAATATTCCCGTATTAGAAGGTGGGCACCTAACGAAATTTAAACGTGCAATGCGATGCAGAAAATATTCCCGTATTTGAAGGTGGGCACCTAACAGAATTTAAACGTGCAATGTGAATGCAGAAAATAGTATTCCCGTATTTGAAGGTGGGCACCTAACAGAAATTAAACGTGCAATGTGAATGCAGAAAAGTATTCCCGTATTCGAAGGTGGGCACCTAACGAAAATTAAACGTGCAATGCGATGCAGAAAAGTATTCCCGTATTCGAAGGTGGCCGCCTAACAGAAATTAAACGTGCAATGCGATGCAGAAATGTATTCCCGTATTCGAAGGTGGGCACCTAACAGAAATTAAACGTGCAATGCGATGCAGAAAAATATTCCCGTATTCGAAGGTGGGCACCTAACATAAATTAAACGTGCAATGCGATGCGGAAAATATTCCCGTATTCGAAGGTGGGCACCTAACAGAAATTAAACGTGCAATGCGATGGAGAAAAATATTCCCGTATTCGAAGGTGGGCACCTAACAGAAATTAAACGTGCAATGCGATGCAGAAAAGTATTCCCGTATTTGAAGGTGGGCACCTAACAGAATTTAAACGTGCAATGCGATGCAGAAAAGTATTCCCGTATTTGAAGGTGGGCACCTAACAGAATTTAAACGTGCAATGCGATGCAGAAAATATTCCCGTATTTGAAGGTGGGCACCTAACAGAAATTAAACATGCAATGCGAAAATGTATTCCCACCGCCTGAGGACTGGGGAGTGGATTTTAAAAGATGTTACCTTCCTCTTTTACCAATTATCTCTTGCCTGTGAATTTCTCCACTTATTCGGCAAACTTTCTCTTTTTGTGTTTTCTATTTTTCCACATTGGTCACATTCACTTTAAAGTGATTAGCGACAATTTGTTCCTGCATGAAACAGAATTTATTAGATATAAACTGCTGGCAACTGGCATCTGCCGTCCCCACTTCTTATTGCTTTCTTCTTTTTGCTTTTCTCATGCTGCATAACTTTCAACTATTTGTCCTTTGCTGACTCTTTTTGTATTTTCTCATTTTTCCATTTTTGTTTTGTTCTCTTTTCCTTTGGCCATGTTTGCCAAGCTTCTTTATTTCCTTCCCAAATCTTCCTTCTTTCTGACCCAGTGTTGTTTCAACTTTCGTTATCAGGAGCTGGTAGTTAGCTCTCAAAAGGTAAACAATGAAATGTAGAAAAATGAAAGAAAGGTAAGGGTGTTTTGGAGAGATGATGGAACTTATCTGGGTACTTGCTGGCTGATTCCGCTGACCATGCCATGTATTTAAACTCTGACCCAGTTCGTTCCAATCATTATTCCGTCTCTGAATTGTTTCCAACCCAAACCGATACTATTTTTTTTTGTTGCTTTTCTCCTTTCTGGTAATCCTCACAATCGCTCTACGGTGCCTCGAAAGGTCTTCACCAATAGAACTCTCTCATTTATTCTCTCAACCTCACAATCATCTCACAGTGCCGATTAAGGTTTTCACTGATGAGACTCTCTCATTTTTATTTCTCTCAAACTCACGATCGCCTCACAGTGCCGGCTAAGGTTTTCACTTATGAGACTCTCTCATTTTTTCGTTTTTTCCATTTTTCCTTTTTATATTTTGTTTTCTGTACCACGGGTATTATCCGATGCTTCGCTCCTCCTTCGTTGTATTTGTTACCACTTCGGAATCGATCAGAAGGTCTTTCTTTGGACTGTAACGTGGCTTTTGGGTGGGTTAAGAAAGAAAGGTATAAAGGCTCAAAATTTCACGAGGGTTCAAAAATATTTACAACTCTCGAAATTATTAAACGTAACTTCTGCCCCAGTTTCAATATGTGGGGAATTTTTGGATTTTTCCTTTATTGTGACTGAACCTCAGAGAGGCTGCCTACGTACCCTTTCGGGATCAAGTCGGACGTAGTTCATCCAACTTCATTAGTTAGATGGATTTCTTTTTGACTTTTTCCCGATTTCTTTGTCTTTTTCTCTTTTTCTTCATTTTTTTTTCATTCATTTTTTTTTATTTTTTTTTTCATTTCATTTTTCCATCATTTCATTTTTCATTTTGGCAATTTCGATCTTATTGCACCAAAGCGATTCCGAGAGAGGGATATGAAAGAATTTATTCATTAAGGCTCAAAGGGGTTATCAACGGATAAAGTGTTTGGATAGAGAATAAAATGCCTTCGTCATTTCAATTCCAAAATCACAACAAAATTCAAAACACATAATTGAAAAGGAATCATACATAGTATCTTTTGACTGCATCTGAATTGATAGCAGTCTCTACGCACTTTCCTTCAACATCTGTTAAATACAATGCTCCATTAGACAACACCCGTGATACCACAAAAGGCTCCATAGACGTGTAAACTGTGGGATTGTGGCCTATGTATATGTATGGGGCGTTGTAAATATAAATTATGAACTTGTTAGTGAATCAATCACATGGTTATGTTCATGCATTATGAAATCAGTCATTATTGGTAAAATATTTGGTTAATGAGAAACAATCAACACAGGGTTAACTCGTGGGAATGAAAGGCACCCAGGTCCGCTTGACTGGGGCAACCCGGTCATGCGCCGGTCATGTCCCTCGATTTGGGGCGTGACAGTGTGGTTTCGATAGAAGTACGCACCGTCGTGCGGTAACCCATGAGAGCAAAGGGTAACTTTTCATGCCATTGCTTGGATCCCTCCACCATTTTTCGGAGAATCTTCTTGATATTCTTATTCGCCGCCTCTACTGCACCATTCGCCTTTGGCCTGTAAGGTGTGGAATTGCGGTGTGTGATCTTAAATCTTTCACAAACTTCCGCCATAAGATGATTGTTTAGATTGGCTCCATTATCTGTGATAATCACCTTGGGGATTCCAAATCGGCATATAATATTCTCGTGCACAAAATCCACCACCGCTTTCTTTGTCACCGCCTTAAATGTCTTAGCTTCAACCCACTTGGTGAAATAATCAATTGCAACCAGAATGAACTTGTGCCCATTAGAAGCGGCCGGATCTATCGGGCCGATAACATCCATGCCCCAAGCAACAAAGGGCCAAGGCGCTGACATTGTATGCAACTCATAAGGCGAGGAGTGGATCAGATCCCCATGTACCTGGCATTGGTGACATTTCTTTACATACCTGATACAATCACGCTCCATGGTGAGCCAATAATACCCAACTCTCAAAATCTTCTTTGCTAAAACATATCCGCTCATGTGGGGTCCACATACTCCGGCATGTACTTCAATCATGATTTCATCTGCTTGTTGTGTGTCCACACACCGCAATAAACCCAGATCTGGTGTTCTTTTGTATACCACTCCTCCACTAAGGAAAAATCCATTGGCTAGACGCCTGATGGCTCTCTTCTGGTCTCCAGTGGCTTGCTCCGGGTATTTGCCAGCTTTCAGGTATTCTCTGATATCATGATACCACGGCTCTCCATCTGACTCTTCTTCCACAGCGAAGCAATAAGCATTTTGATCACGGACTTGGATCTGGAGCGGATCTATATATGTCTTGTCAGGATGATGCAACATAGAGGACAGTGTGGCCAAAGCACCTGCTATCTCATTGTGCATTCTTGGGATGTGCTTGAACTCTATAGACTGGAATCTTTGAGACAACTCGTGCAAACAATACCGATAGGGTATCAATTTCAAATCTCATGTCTCCCATTCCCCTTAAATTTGATGTACCAAGAGATCCGAGTCACCCATGACCAAAACCTCTTGAATACCCATGTCAATTGCCATCCTTAATCCCAAGATGCACGCCTCATATTCGGCCATGTTGTTGGTACAGAAAAATCGAAGCTGAGCTGTGACGGGATAGTGTTGACCCGTACTTGAAATGAGTACCGCTCCGATACCAACGCCCTTGCTGTTGACGGCTCCGTCAAAGTACATTTTCCATCCTGGTCTCTCCTCTTGCTCTATTTCCTCGACAATCATTGCCTCTTCGTCCGGAAAGTACGTCTTCAATGGTTCATACTCATCATCCACCGGATTCTCAGCTAAGTGGTCTGCAATAGCTTGTGCCTTCATTGCCGTACGAGTTACATAGATAATGTCAAATTCTGTGAGCAGAATCTGCCATTTGGCCAGTCTTCCCGTAGGCATAGGCTTCTGAAATATATACTTGAGAGGATCCAGTCGTGATATCAAGTATGTGGTATATGCTGACAAATAATGCTTTAACTTCTGAGCTACCCAAATCAACGCACAACAAGTCCTTTCAAGTTGAGTGTATTTCACCTCATAGGATGTGAACTTCTTGCTGAGGTAATATATGGCTTGTTCTTTCTTGCCTGTCTCGTCATGTTGACCCAGTACACAACCGAAGGAGTTATCCAGCACTGTCAGATACAAAATCAAAGGTCGCCCTGGTTCTGGAGGAACTAACACTGGAGGATTGGCCAAATATTCCTTGATCTTGTCAAAGGCTTCCTGACACTCGTCGGTCCATTTCACTGCTGCATCTTTCTTCAACAACTTGAAGATCGGCTCACACGTTGATGTCAATTGAGCAATGAACCGACTAATGTAATTTAACCTTCCTAGTAAACTCATGACCTCCTTCTTGTTCTTCGGCGGAGGTAGACTTTGAATAGCCTTGATCTTTGATGGATCCAGTTCAATACCTCGCCGACTCACTATAAACCCCAGTAATTTCCCTGAAGGTACTCCAAAGGCGCACTTCGCAGGATTGAGCTTTAAATTGTACCTCCGGAGTCTTTGGAAAAACTTTCTCAAATCTCTCACATGATCAGGTTGTTTTCTGGACTTTATGATGACATCGTCCACATATACTTCAATTTCTCGATGCATCATATCGTGGAACATTGTGGTCATTGCCCTCATGTAAGTTGCCCCGGCATTCTTCAATCCAAACAGCATTACTCTGTAACAATACGTTCCCCGAGGTGTAATGAAGGCGGTTTTCTCAACGTCTTCTTCGTCCATCAGGATCTGGTGATAACCGGCATAACAGTCCACAAACGAACCGATTTCATGCTTGGCGCAATTGTCGATCAATATGTGGATGTTTGGCAATGGGAAGTCATCCTTCAGACTGGCCTTGTTGAGGTCTCTGTAGTCTACACACACTATAGTTTTTCCATCTTTCTTCGGGACCGGCACAACATTTGCCAACCAGGTGGGGTACTTGGTAACTCTTATGACCTTTGCCTCAAACTGCTTATTCACCTCTTCTTTTATCTTCATACTAATGTCCGTTTTGAATTTTCTTAACTTCTGCTTTACCGACCGGCATTCAGAATAGATAGGCAACTTGTGTACTATCAAATCAGTGCTAAGCCCGGGCATGTCATCACAGGACCAGGCAAAGATGTCCTTAAATTCATGTAACAACCTTATCAATTCATCCCTGAGGGGTGCCTCCAAATGTACACTAATCTTTGTTTCTCGGACATCATCTTCGCTCCCCAAATTTACAGATTCCATATCACTTAGATTCGGTTTGGGTTTTTCCTCATATTGTTTCATGTCCTTGCTTATTTCCTCCAGGGCTTCCTCATCCTCACATTTTATTTCACTATCTTCCTCGATTTCTTGTATAGTAACGTGATTGTCAGAACTGGGTCTAGAATCCTTCACGCATGACATGGCATTGGAATCAACACATGCAAAACTGTACAAAAGGAAAAATAAAGAAAAATAAGGCAAAAGTGAAGAAAAAGGAAAACTGCATTTCATTGATAAAAAGAACGAACAAAGTTCGGGATACATGGTGATTTTCTTTTCATAAGGGGGATGGGAAAACTATAAAAATAACAACTTTTGGGAAAGCAATGATGAAATTTTGGAGCTAACTACCAAGACTCCTTCCTGATAGGGAAAGGAGTAGCTTCCCAATTGTTTAACATGATTCCAGGTCCCACAAACTGCACATCCATTTTGCTTGTGCCTTCCCTGCTTCAACCATATTCACCTCCCAAAACATCTTCTTAAAACTCAGCATTTCTTCATCAAGTTGGGTCTCAATGCACTCTGTTGCAGCAGATGTCCGATATTCTGTACCAGGCCTGACGAAGGTGTCGGATAATTTGGGTATGGGTTTAGGTAAGGTCCAATTCTTTTTGGCTTTTGAGGCTCTCTGGATGTCGGCAAAGGTGGGTTTGAACCCTAAGCCGAATGTACCTTTGTTTTCTGGAAGCTGAACCAGCTGAATAACTCCCTGCAATGTTTTGCCCAATCCCTTCCCTGGTGCAAATCCGTTTCTAAGCATCTCTTTGGCAACCATCACAGCAGTTGGTGCCATCATAGGGATCGACAACTTTTCCCCTTCAGCAATTCTGTTTACAACAATAGCATCTGTCACTTGGTAGACCCAAGGACCTCTATCCCCATCAGCATCATCAAACGGTGTTACCACATTACAAGCATTTTCTTCCCCATGTACTACAATCTCTTGCTGTTCCACTCAAACTTGACCATCTGGTGTAGAGAAGATGGTACTGCCTTGGCCGCGTGAATCCAGGGTCGGCCTAACAACAAGTTATATGACACAGCAATGTCGAGCACCTGGAATTCCATAGTAAAATCAACAGGACCGATAGTCACCTCCAGAATAATATCTCCCAATGTGTTTTTACCCCCGCCGTCAAACCCTCTCATATTTATACTGTTCTTCCGGATTCTGTCCAGACTGATGTTCATCTTCCCCAAAGTTGACAGCGGGCAAATGTTAGCGCTTGATCCGTTGTCTATCAATACCCTGGTCACTACTAACTCTTCACTCTTTACCGTAAGGTACAATGCCTTATTGTGCTCAGTTCCCTCCACCGGCAGCTCCTTATCAGAGAATGTGATCCTATTAGACTCGAAAATTTTGTTGGTGATCTTTTCTAAGTGGCAAACTAAAATCTTTTCCGGAACATGAGCCTCATTTAGAATCTTCATCTGAGCCCTGCTGTGCTCTTCCGAGTGTATTAGCAAAGATAGCAGAGAGATCTGGGCAGGGGTCTTCCTCAACTGCTCAACCACGGAGTACTCTTGTGACTTCATTTTCTTAAGGAATTCCTCCGCTTCCTCTTCTGACACTGGTTTCTTCAATTGGCTCTCTTTTACTGCTTTCATTTTTCTCAGTTCCTCTGGAGCAAAGCATCTTCCAGACCGGGTGAGTCCATGGGTTTCATTAATTTCCCCAGAAACCTCTTTTCCTTTATAAACTACTGCTACCTTGTTATAGTTCCAAGGTACTGTCTTTGTACTCACCACCGGCATTTGCACTACCGGCTTTATAATTACTGGCTCTGCACTTGCACCTTTCACAGTCACAATCGTCTTTGCGCCTGGCACTACCACTTTTAAACCTGCCACCACTACTGGCTTTCCTGTTGGTTTCTCAACAATCGCTTTCTCTTTCACAGCTTCCTTTTCCGCTTTACCACTTGACTTTATCATCATTACAGCCTGAGATGGTTTTTGACTACCATCACCTTGCACCAATTCTATCATGTTCGGGGCTTCTGGAGCCTGAACTTCAATTCTCCTTTCATCAGTGAGATCCTGAATGGCATTCTTCAACTGCCAACATTTTTCGGTATCATGGCCCAATGTTCCCGAACAATATTCACACCTAACAGAAGGATCGAGGTTTTTCGGGGGTGGGTTTGGAACTTTAGGTGCAACCGGGCTTAGCATCCCCAACTCTTTCAACCTATGATAAAGGCTGGTATATGATTCCCCGAGAGGGGTGAATGTTTTTCTTGCCTTGTTTCTCCACTCAGAGTCCGGCCTGGGCCTATTTTGGTTTCGGTAAGGTTTAGAGGTTGGGTATGTGTTCTGGGTGTGGTACACATTGTGTGGAGCTTGAGCTCTCCACACGTGGGGTGGTGGTGGTGGGTAGGCTTGGGCTTGTGGGTGGTGGTAATGTGGGACTGTTGGTGGGTATGGTGGTGGTGGTGGGTTATATGGGCTTGATGTGTTGTATGGGTTTGGCGGGTAAGATAGTGGTGGTGGATTATATGGGGTTGATGGGTTTGGTGGGTGTTGGCGGTAGGGTCTTGGTGGGTTATAATGATGCGGGTTACGACTCCATGGCCTGCTCTCTATAGTTGCCACCTCTTCCTTCTTCTTCTTTCCCATTACTCCTCCGTTTCCCGTTTGTATAGCTTGATTGGTGGCCTTGATAGCCGAAAAACTCATGATTTTATTTGTCTTCAAACCTTCCTCCACAAAGCTCCCCATTTTCACGACTTCATTGAAACTCTTCCCAATCGCAGACACTAGATGGCCATAGTATGTAGGTTCCAAAGCCTGTAGAAAACAATCCACCATCTCCCCTTCTTTCATGGGTGGATCTACTCTCGCGGCCTACTCCCTCCATCTGAAACCGAATTCCCTAAAACTTTCCCCTGGCTTCTTTTCCATTTTTGTAAGGGATAGCCTGTCAGGTATGATCTCCAAATTGTATTGAAAGTGACTTGCAAAGGCTTGTGCTAGGTCATCCCAGACGAACCACCTTGTATGGTCTTGTCGAGTATACCATTCTAAAGCTGAACCACTCAGACTCTGGCTGAAGTACGCCATCAATAACTCATCTCTACCTCCCGCACCTCTCATCTTGCTACAGTATCCTCTGAGATGAGCTACCGGATCCCCGTGTCCGCTATACATGTCGAATTTTGGCAACTTGAATCCCACGGGAAGTTGCACCTCGGGGAATAGATACAGGTCTTTGTAGGCCACACTAACCTGCCCTCCTAGTCCTTGCATAGCGCGGAAAGCATTTTCCAGACTTTTTACTTTTCGGGCCATCTCCTCCTGCCCGGCACTCTTTGCAATCCTTTCTTCACTTGTTTCTATCATCGGAGCATGAGACTCGTGTTGTCTGAAAGTTGGCTCTGGGGGGTAGTAGTGAGGATCATGTATATGAAACATCGGTTCACTGGAGGATTTGTGCATAGCAGCGGGTGGAGGTGCCACATACACAGGAGCAACTTGTGGTATGTGAGGTGGTGCTTGTTTGACTGGAGGTGGTGGTATCTGGGAGGTGGAGGCATAATAGTGAGGGTAATCGGGGTAGGTGGAGGATGAGTTCATTGTTGGTGGCTCAGGGTTGGGGTTGGCCGGAGGGACATATGCGGGGTTGGCAGGGTAAGCTGGTAGTGGTTGACCTCTAGACCAGGCCTGGTACATCTCGGCCATCTGCTGCCTCAGCTTGTGCATTTCCTCCTTCATTCCTGCCACATCCACAATTTCCTCTTCGTGAGCAGGATCCACGATAGTTGCCTCAATTTCCTGGGACACAGCCTTTGTCATCTTTTTGTATCTGGTGTTGTATGGGTGGGTAGCCAGAATGCCAGTTGCCTAGAGAATCTGGACTCACAAGCATCAACACCCGTTAGTTGTTAGCGCATGAATAAAATTCAACGACTTAAAAAACAAACACATTTCCTCGAGTCGTTATGCATCATCCCGACCGCTGCTCATTTGGACCAATAACTTTCTCTCTTTTTCCGCTCTTTTTCTTTTCTTTCTTTTTCTTTCTTTTTATTTCTTTCTTTTCTCTCTTTTTTTTCTTTTTTCTTGCTTTTCCCTTTTTTTTTCTTGCTTTTTCTTTCTTGTTTGCTTTTTCTTTTCATCTCTTTTTCATTGTTATAATAACGTTCCTATTTATTTGCCTAGCGGGTCTGAAAAGAAATGACATAAAACAAAAGAATTGATAACAACACTTGTTTTTCATTGATAATTCAAAACATTGATTACAAGGTGATGTTTTAAAAGAAAAGATAAAAGATGATGCATGCCCTATGAGTACATTAATGCACCTAGTGCCCGCGAGGCATCGTTCGGCCTTGCCGCGGGCCTACATGCTAATCCCCTTTGAAGCCTATCTAGGTCGGCCATGACTTGTTGTACGAAGAACTTCACTGCAGATACAAAGGTCCTTCGAGACATATCTTCACAAAGCTGTGTCTTCCGGGTGATGTACTGGGCAATGCGAACAATCTTTTCTCTGATGACCCCCTTTTCTTGCAATAACCGGCTTATTTGTTGAGTGCGAGCATCCAAGGTATGTTGGTTGTCTTTTTGCACTTGTTGCAGCTCCAATTCTAATCTAGCCATAGTCATGTAGCAGTGCTCTCTCTCTTCCTCAAGATCTTTGATAATCTTGTTACTCTTGACCGTGGCTGAAATTATTTTCTTTCTAAGCTGAGCTACTTCAAAATCGTGCTTGTCTTGTAGTTGTCGAACCAACTTGGCTCTTTCCTCAGCATCTCTGTCCATTTGCTTCCGAACCCTGACTAACTCTTTTTCAGCTTTGTCTAAATTGAAGCTATAGTCATTTACTTTTCGCCGGAGAATCTCAATTAACTTTTCATCCGGAGCTGAGCGAACTGGGATCTCGGATGCAATTTTCATTTGAGCCATTTGAGCATTCAACATATCATTTTCTTTCTTCAGCTGTTTCTTCTCCACTTCATCGGATGCTGCTTGTAAACCGCTTTCGAAATGGAGATTTCTCAATTTATCCTCCAACAGACTGATTTTGGCCTTGTATTCCTTTTCCTTGGCCACCCATTTCTGATTCTCCTCGGATTGCTCTATCAAGTCTTGCAAGTGAGGTCTCTTTGAAAGACGTTCGTGTTCAACCCCTCGTCGGTACCATGTGGAGTACCCAGGTGATATCTCCCCCTTTGCTCTATTCGGCACACAAGTATCAATCTTCAATTTTGGCACTCGTTCCAGATTTGCCGGATTTTTGCTTCCGGGAATTGCCCGTCTGGACCAATCTCCACAGCTTGCACACTGAGATCCCAATCCCTCGGAATAATTTGACACCGACCCAACTGTCGCAGGGCTCTGTACGGGGCATAAGGTTGTATACTCTTCAAACCCATGATAAAAAATGGCGATCCCTCCGTTGGCATGTATATCACCTCGTCAAGAGGTAACCAGTCATACGTCCAATCGATTTGACCGTCAGTTAGTGATCGAAGATACACAATCCAACCTTGGACTCCCTCTGGCAACTTTACTTCTTTTGTCCTCGCATTGAACTCTTCCAAACATGTCCGTTCGGCCGAACCATAGCTCGAAAATGAAGGATGGTGGCATAGATGCTCAATTAGCTAGATTTGCAAGATCAAGTTACACCCTTCGAAGAAGCTAGCCCCTGCTTTGCACGCAGTCAGAGCACGGTAGATGTCCGCCACAATCATTGGGGCCAGAGTACAGTTATCTTGTACTATCAGTGTGGTAGCTACTCCGGCAACTTTTATGTTGATATGTCCATCCTTCCTCGGGAATATGACAACTCCGAGAAATGCCACCAAAAATGCGAACCTCCGGTGTTCCTCCCATTTCGCTCGGTTGGACTTACAGCATAACTTGTTGGTAAGATCATTGAAACCCCCAACGTGTCCAAACCTATTGTAGATGAAGCTTAAAGAACAAAACCCGTTGGCCAGATCTTCATTATGAACATTCCGGGCAATTTTCAAAGAGTCGAGGAAGCGATGTACTGTTACCGTCCTCGGAGATACCGGGTATTTTCCTTTCAGCGGGACCTCAGTCTTCCCAATGTAGAAGGCAATCTCCTCCAAAGTTGGGGTAAGTTCAAAATCTAGGAAATGAAATACGTTGTGTGCCGAATCCCAAAACGTGACCAACGCTCTAACCACATCACCTCGAGGAACCATGTCTAGTAACCCCGTAAGGCCTTTTAAGTACTTTTTGACCCAGTCTTGACCATCGGATCCCATGTCCTGCCACCATAATTTCAGCTCCAAAGGGATTTTATTTAGGGAAAAATGTTCATTCATCATCGTGCTCGTCCTGCACATTTATTAAAGTGACTTTATTTAGAAAAAAGAAAAATCTTTTTCAATGCAAGTTTTCAATTTTTGAAGAAAAGAGAAGAAAAATGACTTTCGAAGTGGCCATTTTTGCCAAAACAGCCTTTCGGCGTCCTTTCGGAACATTCGGCCATTTCCAAAAATAGCAATCACCTCGATTATTTGAAAAGAAAATCTTTTTGGTCTTTTTTTCTAAAAGTGTGGTTGGACCCGTTTAAGGGTTGCCTACGTATCCCACCTAATGGTGAGAATCAAACCTGCTTAGTTCGGTCAGATTATTTGACCAATTATTTCAAAAAATGTTCCACCTTTTTTTTTCCAATTTTCAATTTTTCCGGGTACCTATTTTCTATATTTTCCTCTCTCTTTTTTTCAACAATTTTTCCAATCTCGGGATTTCTGCCGGTCCGCATAACGGTCAAGGACAATAAAATGCAACACATAACATGCTCGATCTTTTCAATACCGGGCCACCTGTCCTAGACGGACCCAACCCCTATGTTGAGTCCCCTAAGTCAAATATGATGCAAATAATCGTCCTAGACCTATGTTCAAAATCTTACAGTTTCATGGATTGCTAGACCGTGTACCCGAGCGGACAACTCGAATCGAGGAGGGGGCTACGTACCGGTGACCCGCGGAGTCAATCGGCTTTGTAACTTATCCGGCCTCTGTTTTCTTAATTTAAGGTGACTTTAACGGAAAGGGGAGTCTCAACCAGTAAGCACATCCCCGGGGGTGAAGAGAGAAAGGTTTTCGGCACAATTTTATATACAATTCACATAATATCAAAGCGATAAAGCACATAGCATGTTGTTCAAATCACATAATGAAGTCAAATAAAAACGCGAACGGCAGTTCTAAGGAGCTCGAGTTCTTAAACCCTGAAACCGAAGTTCAGGGTTGGATCCCCAGCAGAGTCGCCAGAGCTGTCACACCTCCCTTTTTACTACCCCAACAACTTAAAGCATATAAATACGCTCGTAGGGTATACCCCGACGTTTAAATACCCGAAACGGATATAATAACGTAAGGGAAGGAGTTTTTCCAATTAAAGGACAATCGGTTCGGGATTTTATTAGAGATTAATCGGAGTCGCCACTTGGGAATGACAATGGTGTCCCAAGTCACCGGTTAATCCCGAATCCGAGGAATTTTGACTCTTATAAATGTCTGCGAAGCAGAGATCCGGATAAGGAACTCTGTTAACCCGAGAGAAGGTGTTAGGCATTCCCGGATTCCGTGGTTTTAGCACGGTCGCTCCACTGTCGTTCTCGACTCTTGTTTGACTTAATTATAGATTTTAACAACATAATGTGCCTTTTACATAGATATTATTTTTTAGGAATTTGCGTATCGCGAAAACACTCCTCGAGTCATACCGCAACCAGTACGCCTATGACTTTTGGTGTATTTCAACTTTACCGAGATTTGGATTTGAGTCGCACCAAGTGCACACTCGTTCATAGGAAGGTATATTAAAATCGTGCCTTAAGATAGTCTATATCGGCTTTTAACTTTGGGAGAGGCTATGGAATTCACTATTAGCCTCTCCAATTCTACTATGTTATCTTATCACTAAGTGGGGGCCCCGTTTGTTATTCGGGCGAGGCTCGTCCCAATTTAATTTTAAAGTCCGGTCCTATTTTGTTCAACTACATTTGTTATATATTGTTTTTGCCTTATTCGTATTGCTAACACTATAATAATCCAGGCCCGTCGAGTTCACATTATTTATTGGGCCTGGTCTTCTCTTCATTTAAATATACGTTCGAACTGCCCAGGTCTCCGATGCCCAGGCAGTTTTATGGCTTCCGCTCACTGGCCCAGTCGACTTCATAGGGAGATTCAGGCCCAAATCGGATGAAATAATAAACAGCATAATACAGAATTCATATAAGGAAACCACTATTCAGAACTGGAGATGAAATCAAGCCACTTTTATTTATTAACCAAGGAATCAGTATACAAAACAGTAGTCTCAAATCAATAGTTCATGTACATGATAAGTCAGCCAATTGCTATCACTATATGTTCATAGCTGAAAACCTATACTAATAACCAATTATTTGCTAAAGAAATATTCTAGAACGCAGCCTACTTTACCCAAGGGATCAAGTTAAATTGAGGCGATTCAACTAATTATTTATAATGTCAAAAGAGAATAAACGATTAAGCGCAAATGCTTACTATATTGCTAATCTTATTGCGAGCTACACCTTTCATCACCAGCCATTCATCCTAATCGAACTAATTCAATATCTAATTATTTCCATTTTTAATCCTATTCAGATTTGAACCATGTTTGGTATTCTCAAAGCTGGTTCTATTTTAGTCATTACTTCGTGCGATTGTTACCTCCTTTTGATTACTCACATCTGGACTTAGATCCTTAAAAATTAATTAACTACACAATCAAAAATTAACCAGCCCAATCACTCAGTTGCGATAATCCCATACATTTACACTTAAGTAATTTAAGGACTTAAACACATTTATGTTATTGATCTTATCACGATTTTAGCTCGATACAGTGTATTCAACTCAATCAAAAAAAATGATTCATGGTTTGAACTAAACGCTTCCTCCTTTTAAACTTATTTATACCTAAACGCAGATCCATAAAGTGTGATTAACTATATGGTCATGACTTACGAAATTACTGAAGGTAGTGATTACTGATCTTGCAAGTATTGTTAACTAACTTATATTTTAGAAGTTTTTACCTAATCAACTAGGTGAGGTGCTAATTACTATTACTACTACACTATTATTATCACTAAGCTATTACATCTCTTGTGTTTATGTTTTCTCTACTATCTACCGCAATGCACTATAAATCTGAAATAAATTTCAACACAGAAGATAACAGCAGTAGTTCAAATCTTGATTTTCAGCTCAGAAACAGCTTGCCATTACAACTTCAAATTGAAAAGGGAAATGTACCTGAGTCAACAAAAAACGAAACCGATGAGTTCTAAGGGATGAGGAGAAGTAGTAACCACAGCAAAATCCAAACAGCCAATGCAACAGTGATCGAGGATCCACAAAGCAAAAACCACAGCAAAATGATAGATAACCCAGCAACAACACAAAAGTAACAGTCCAGGCAAATGACCAAGCAAAGAAGACCAATGAACCAGCTTGAAATCTCTACTCGAAAATTCCCAGAAATACCTCTGTTATCTTGCTTTTTTTGTTCTGAAATTTCGTATGAATTTTAGCTTAAGTGTATTTCCAGATTTTCTGAGAATTGGAACCCCCTTTTCAGCCCTTCTTAGAGGTATATATAGTTGTGGTAAGGGCTGAAAACTTGGGGAGAAAGTATGGGATTAATCCCACTTCTCCCCCTCCTAAAATTATGAAATAAACACTTTAGTCCCTAAATCAGTTACCAGATATCCTTCCAGCATGTGCTGGAAGGTTCTAAATATTCTTTTTAAGAGCTTTTTACCAATGTGACCTTAGGGGTTTGAGATTTTTACAGATTTCCCTTTTTAGGGAGACCATTATACCCTTAAATCTCTGCAAAATTGCAGAAATCAGGGGTACAAAGGACTCCCTTACCCTCTTAGGTTCTAACTATTTACTATTTCACCTTTTTAACTCCCAATTGTACCCCTAAGGGCACTGCTGATTTACTAACTTACCTAGGTTAGGTTTCAGCCTCTTTTGAACCTATTTAACTAATAGCCAGCCCTTGCATTGGTATTTAAGGGCTGGCCGGTTCTAATATAAGGAACTATTTCAAACTTAGCCCATTTTGTTTCATTTTCAGTTTATTAAGACCTTTTATTTCATTTTTAAACTAATTGCAGGACTAGCCTGTTTTATTGTTAAAAGTAGCTCTTTTAAGATCTAGCCAGTCTCAAGTTGAGACTTAACTTTGGCTATTAAAGCCAATTACTAAACAACTGGGCCCAAAACCTTTACAGGTTTGGCCACTTTGCTGTTCAGGGCTCTAAAGAGAGCCTGGGCTAGTCTGCATTTGCAGACATAGCCATTTTGCACAACCGACCACTTTTAAAGTGGACTGTGTGTTAGGGCTTTATAGAATAGGTCAACCCTTTGCAAGGTTGACCATTCTTAAGCCAATTATTTAACTTATAACCTATTTTATTCAATTTCAGTTAATACCTATTTAAAAACTAACCATTTATGAAACCTAGCACTAACAGCTACAAACCAATTCACCTAAGGTTCAAGTGATTAATCAGACACTCATAAGAAGCAAAAATCTGGCAAAACTTAAGCATTCTTAGCATGAATTGCATACAGAAACACATATGATCCAAGAAACATGCATTAATCAACTCAAATTCAGAGGGAACAGTAGATATGGTTGAATTTTAGTCAACTAACTCATCCTATCGGATTGTATGTGAGGCAGTGTGAATTCATGTCAATTCATACCTAGTTATTACCAATTCAAATCATATGAAAGTTTGAAGAACTTCAAAAACCACCAAGATTCATGATATAGGTGAACAGAAACATAGACATCTCACAAAATAGCCGAGAAGAAATAAAACTTGACTTATTTTAAATAAAAGGGCAATGGACCTTGACAGAATAACATAAGAATGGTAATGAATCAGACCTACTAGTCTAAAACCTTTCCCAAATACCAACCTAAATCTAAAGATGAAGATGAAGAGATGAAGAGCATGGAGAAACAGTAGAGAAGTATACTTCATCTATTATGTGAAGTAACAGAGAAGAAGCTTCATTTAAACTATTAAAGCTAACAAAGAAGACTAAACTCAAAATTTAAACATGTAAAAGGGAATGTCGAAGATCAACAAGATTAAAAGAGCCTAATACTAACAGAGGTCAAAGAAAAAAGAAAGACATCCAAGTCAAGTTTTCACAATCGAGAAACAGAACGAAGACTCCAAACAAACCAGATAAACCTTAATGACTAAACAACTAGACATGTAAAGAATCATAAAGAGAGGAGCAGTCATGCTTGTTGAAAACTAACAGATCAATAACCACAATACCAAGAAGATGAAGAAGAAAATATAGGTCTTTTTTTTAACTCAAAAAATAAACAGAACATACATATGAAGATGAATGAGATGAAAATAAAACCTTAGTATTAAACTAGATCTAAAACAGTCAAAACATGATAGTAACAAAGGAGATGAACAAGATAATCATAAAACCCTAACACTAAACAAGATCTTAAAAGAACAGGTTAAAACATACGAAATCAGAGAGAACAAGCAAAGAAGGCATGAATCAGATAAAACAAAGAAAAGGCCAAAATAAAAATCTATGTCTAACGGAGAAGCATGCAAAGCAAACAAAGAAGAGTAAAAGCAAAAGTAAAGAAAACAGGGATAGGCACTTAGCTTAGCGGGGCCTGTCCCCCGAGCTTCCTACTCCTTTTCTTTTCTTTTCTTTATTTTTCTCAGACTCTCTCGGACCTCCTCCTTTCCTTGCTCCTTCTTTCTTTATTTATTCCTTTTTTTCTTTCATTTTTTCTCTTCTGTTTTTCCTTTTAGGCTTAAAGACGGAACCTTTTTTGAGGTTTGAGTTTCAGAGGGGTGTTTGGGAGAGTAAATGATGAATCTTGGGGTGGTTTGAATTTGGGGGTCGCCGGAGTTAGGGTTCCGGCGACCTTCTTTAGGATATTCGAGACGATTGGGGTAGATTCGAGGGGAACCAGTGGTATAGGGATGTAGATCAGACCAAGGCGGTCCGATCGGCATTGGTTTGACGGGGAGTCTCGTTGTTTGGTGGTCACCGGCGTGGATTCCGGTGACCGGAATTTATGGAGAAGGGTGGTTTCTGGGTTATGGGCGTGTGAAGAAGAAGGAGAAGAAGAGAACAGGGAAGCTGAAAGGCCGGCGACCACCGTGGAGGGTGGTGGCCGCCATGGCCGCTCAAGGTCTTCTGGATGAAGACGATGAAGATAGAGAGAAAAGGGGGCGGCCGTCTCTAGGGTTTTTTTTAGAGAAATGGCAAATTCATTCAGACACAAGCCTTATATAGGCAAGGTGTCTGAGATAATCTGGACCGTTCATTGAAGGGAGATCAACAGCTCTGGTTAGCGTTACTTAAACGGCACCGTTTTGAGCCTTATGAAGCCAGGCCTTAGACCCTTGGATCAATCTCAAACCGACGGCTGAGATCAATCTACTAATTAATTAAATCCGCCCCTCTTCTCAACCGTTGGATCTAGCCTGATTGAACGGCTGAGATCACCCTTCTTATTTTAATTAACTAGTTAACTTAACCAATTATTCAGGCCGTCGGATTCAACCTAATCGAACGGTGAGAAATGAATCTCACAACTCAATCTATTAGATAATGTGAGATTGATTTTCAACCGTTAGATTAAACGGTTGAGATCAAGTCTCCTGGAAGGCCTGGACCGGATATTTCCTTGGGCCAATACGTCTGGGCCTTTCAATTCTATTCAATTGGCCCAAACTCATTACACACAAACTATTTTTTGTATTTTTTCTGATTTTATTATTCTTATGTATTTTCTTTTATATTTTTTTTTCTTTTTCTTTTATGGAAAATTATAAAACCTAATTTCCTACTTACTCTAATTATTTAGTACTTTTTTTTTTGCAATTTTCTACTATTTTTCCTAATTTCTATTACTTAACACTATTTTTGCCATTTTTCTTAAAATCTAACTAATTTAACAAATTAATTATCTAGCCTATATTTTTTGATTTTCTTCTAATTTCTACTTATTCAAACACAAAAGTATAGCTAATTCCAAAAAAGCAAGTAGTTGCACTCAAAAACATATTTATTTTAATTTTTGGAATTAATTGCGTAGTGCAAAAATCATGTGCTCACAATTGAGATATAGACTGCGGGTTCGATTCCCGGAGATCCTGAGTTATTGATATATTATTAAGATATGGACTGCGGGTTTGATTCCCGAAGATCCTGAGATAATTGAGACACATCTTGAGGTATTGAGGCATGGGCTGCGGGTTCGATTCCCAGAGACCCAGAGATACTGTTATTGGGACTGCAGGTTGGATTGTTGGTTATGGAAAGGGATTGTTGGTTCAATTCCCACGGGTCCTGGACTTACTGATTGAGTTTTATTGAGTTATTTACTTGCTGCTAGCTTAAATTGTAGACGGTTGCGAAAATCACTTTACTGTCGTCATTTCAGATTCATTATTATTAAAACTGTTTATCATTGTTATCATCATTATATTATTGTTCTCTCAGTAGGGCCCCGACCTTCCTCGTCACTACTCCATCGAGGTTAGGCTTGGCACTTACTGAGTACCGCCGTGGTGTACTCATGCTACTCTTCTGCACACTTTTGTTGTGCAGATCCAGGTATATCAGGACAAGCTCATACTAGGTGATTCAGCAGCACTTTGAGAGACCTCGAGGTATGATCTGCTACGTCCGCAGATCCGGAGGCCCTCCTTCTATTCTGATAGTATTAGTAGATGTTTTTCCCTCATCTCGTTGTTTAGATACTCTTGACATATAGAGCCACAATTGTATTTCCCTTTTAGTCTGTGTTGCCCGTGGGATTTCGGGTCTTGGTGGCATTTTTATACAGTGTGTTGATGAGTATATGTGCCAAGCGGCATGGATTACATTCTTAATTATATTGTTTTTCCGTTATTTCTTGTTTATAGTTCATAACTTGTATATTCCGCAATGTGTTAGGCTTACCTAGTCGTGGGGACTGGGTGCCGTCATGACATGTTCACGATTGGTGAACTAGGGTCGTGACAAGTTGGTATCAGAGCTCTAGGTTCATAGGAGTCACGGGACACAGACCGGTTACTTAGATTCTCGCCGATCGATACGGAGACGTCTGTATTTATCTACGAGGGGCTATGTAATTATTTAGGAAACTCTTCAATTCTTTGAAATTCCTTATCGTGCGTCATTTATTCAGTTGGGGCGTATGTTATATGTTCTTTTGCATCTACTCGTGTATTGAAATTGCGCGCTCGGTATCAAGTATGCGCCGACGGTTCATGACGCTACAGAGGGATTTCAAGGGAGTCAAGAATTTACCAAACCATTGTTACCGCGTGTCATCCATATCGATAATGCAAGAGAATCGAGAGATCTTCAATTGTGCACATGGGGGTGCACTAGGTTCTGGTATTCGGTTGATAGTACGGTCGTGAGAAGGTTTACTTAACTGCCTAATCGTCACGATAATGGTAGAATCACAAGGTGGATATAGATCTAAAGATAGTTAGTGGTAATAAAGACTATATGGTTCATATGTGATATCTATTTAGCGAAGGATTCAGCCATCAGAGATACTGGGAAAAAATGAGTTTAACTATCTTAAGAAGGACATGTGCCGAACGAATGTCTTGGACTGTCTTATGATGAAGATATACAAATGATAAAGGCTATTGCCATGGATTAGCAAGATGTATCTTGAGGCTTCGTGTCAAGTGAAAGGATTTCACTATCAACGATATAATTATGGGTCATGTGTCATATCAGATTTGTCCTGCGATGTATTTTGGTGCTATTCAAAAAGTTCTTGAAAACTTGCGGATGGGCAAGAGTTGAGGCTCGTATGGTATGATGTTGGGACTTTTGATGTTCCTGTGTCCCTAATAAACTCTACATTTTATTATCAGCAGGGAAATATTCGACAAAGGCTACATGGTGCTTCGTAGGCGTGTGAGAATCATAGTATGTTTTAAGATGTCGTTGGTAGAGAATGCTCGGTGCATGGAGCGAGAAGATGTTTGGTTGTATCGGGGTGAGGTCATACCATATGGTGTTAGAGTGCTAATAGAGCACATGTGGCTATATTCATTGGATCAAGTGAGTTGCAGTTGAATAATAGTAAATGACTTGAGAGAATGGTTCTAATGTGTTCGAGAGTCGTGTAATAATGGCTTTGGGCTAAGTGGGAGAGTCCCACCGCTTAAGATTGTGTCGCATGGTTAATTACCTGTGTGAATTCTGGATACTAGCGTATTATTGTGTTATTGCAGCCACGGGAAAGAACCATGTGTGGTAATTTGAGTATATGTATTTTTGAATGCATGTTATGGTTAGCCTTAATGGCTCATGTTCAAACCTGAGGAAAGATTCATGATTTATGCCTCGTATAGGTGCAGGTTTCGCGGGAAGTGATTCCGTTGGGTGCTTTATCGAGAGGGTATTCATATGTTATAAACATTCAGTAAAGTTGGTTGCGTACTGGGGAAAGTCGGGGCCAGATGGTTCTCAATAGCGGTCTTAGTGAATTCAAGAGGTAAGGTGTGGTGTTTGATAATTCTGGGTCTATAAGTACAGTTGAGGCTCAAGCTTTTGAAGCAACTTAGGAAGAAAAGCACAAAATATTCTATAATGCGATTTGTGGCGGTGCATTTGAGGCTTGTCGGCCGCAGTGATTGATGGTATTCTGAAGTATTCTTCTGTTAGGGCCTATTATGAGTAGGCGGACCTCGGAAAAAGGGTTATGGTGGCTTGGACCACTGCTTAGAGATTGGCATATTGAATGGTTATGAGAACTCGCCTGTTTGTTGCTATAGTTCTCCTGAAATCAGTTAAATGGAAAGTCTTATATGATGAAATATTAGCCTATCGTCAGTTCTATTATTGTGATGGAAATCATGTCTATCGTATATCGGCACGTGAGGTGCAGTGAGTGGTATGGAATTTGAAGTAAGAACCACGGTCGCAGTTTGGTCAATGAATGTGATATAAAGAGCTCGGATGAGCAGGAAAAGAGTTTCAGTGTTTTGAGTAAGATGGGTATTAACGTCAGTATCACTTGAGATCGGTGTTCTGTGATAAAGGCTTTGCATTCCGGTTAGGGAATCTTGATCGCTTTATAGGGTTAGTGCAGCCGGTGGTTTGAATGTGCAGGCCCATTTAATTATTCGGAAGATGGTGGGAGCTTGTCCCACAAAAAGATTGTATAGATGTGACATGTAGTCACTTGATTTGGTTAGAAATTTAAACCAAGTATGAGGATTTTGGTGATATCATCCATTTCAGAATTTATGCCTGGAGGGCATTTTGCTTATTGGGTTATAGACATGTGAAATATTATTGACTTAGCTTGGCACGACCAGGATAGACTTAAGGTCGGTGGACAGATTTAAATGTGGAAGTGAGCCTTACGTCAGGCCAGTTGTGTAAATCTAAACAATGCGCTCCTTATGGAGGGATAATCGCGGTCTTATTTCGTGGTTAGTTAATTCATGTAAAGATATATTACGCTGTACGAGTTGTGAGACGGCTTGGTAAATTCCTTATGTGTTGAGGTTCCGCTCAGCAGTGATGTTATATGAGCATGATGGCTCTTGAGACTTAGATTATGTATCGCACCTCAGTTGTGCTTGAGTTTGTAGCGTATAACGCTATATATTTCCTTGTGACTGATATCATGCACCTTAGTGTGCTTATAATCGACATTCAGTATTTTGATGTGATGAGCTATTCAGCTCGACATAAGACTCCTTGTGTGAGTCTATATTGTTTGGATCGGGTGGCACGCCGCCATGGTTATATTGTTGGGATCGGGTGGCACGCCGCCATGGTTATATTGTTGGGATCGGGTTGCACGCCGCAACAGTGTGATATTTATTTCAGTGTCTATAATTGCTTTTATGTGTTCTGTTTCCTATTTTTCTGAGGAGGTCCATATTAATGTGAGAGTTGAATAGTTCTCTCTAGCGTTCGCCTTCCTTTTGTATCACATACGAATTAGTATCCTACTGGCACATTGTGTCATCTAGTGGGACTTTTGATTATGTCTGAGGTGGCTTATCACCTGAGCAGTTCGTACGGGGTGAGATGAGATTATGAGATTTGGGATCAGTTCAAACTGATTATATGAGGCATATTATAGAGGAAAAGATCATCCTCAGGTTTAGGACAAGGTAATGAATATTGTCACGAGTATAGACCCAATGAATTGTTGATACAATAGTTGGTTATGTATATCGGCGCATCTCTTCTGTCGTGTCAATATTGTAAAAGTTAGAACGAGACCTATGTAGGTCATGAGGTGCAATGGGAGCATTTGATTCGTTGAATTTTTGACTAATTTGGTCATAAAATATTATCGTGGTCCTGTGGATTTTGTGTTGCAAGGTAAGAATCTAGCAAGGTTATGCCGTCATGTTTGAGGGCGGCGTTTGAGGAATATTGAGTGATCTCTTGATGAAAACAAGCCTGACATAGAATTCCGGATGTTGGAATTAGGCTCCAAGACTTAATTGTTTGAAAAAGAGGGAATATCTTCAGATTATATTAGGCTAATGTGCTCAGCTGAGTCCTAGATTTATTGGCCCTTTTTGAGATTTTGAGGCGTGTTAGGGAGGTTGCTTATGAGTTGGCCTTACCTCCCAGCCTAGCCGGAGTCCATACCGTATTTCATGTCTCTATGCTCCGGAATACCATAGTGACCCATCGCATGTGTTGGATTTCACTTCTGTTCAGCTAGACGAGGATCTGTCTTATGTTGAGGAGCCAGTGGCCATACTAAACAGGCAAGTCAGGAAGCTAAGGTCAAAGAACATCGCTTCAGTAAAGGTTCAGTGGCGGGGTCAGCCGGCCGAGGAGGCGACTTGGGAGACCGAGCAGGATATGCGCAGCCAGTACCCTCATCTCTTCACCACTACAGGTATGTTTTCTATGCTCGTTCGAGGACGAACGAATCTTTTAAGTGTGGGAAGATGTAACGACCCGGCCGGTCATTTTTGAAAATCACGCCCCGATCCCCAATTTAACTGTTCCCCTAAGTTCATTTCTGCTATTGTGGTTTGTCGGGAGGGTCGGTTCTGGAATTTGGAGTGTTTTGGGACACTTAGTCCCTAAATGGGAGCTTTATAGTTGGAAAATGGCCCGTAGTCGGAACAGTTTTAAGATGACCTCGGAAAGGAAATCTGATGGTTTCGTTAGCTCCGTTAGGTGATTTCGGGGTTGGGAGCGCGTTCGGAATGTATTTTGGAGGTCCGTAGCTCAATTAGGCTTGAAATGCCGAAGTTTGAAATTTTGGCGAATCCGAACGATAGGTGAGATTTTGATCCGGGGGTCGGAATGGAATTCCGACAATTTCTGTAGCTTTGTTATGTGATTTTGGATATGTCCGCAAATTTTCAGGTCATTTGGACGTCGTTTGGCCGGGTTTTAGGTCGAATGTGTAATTCGGAAAGTTTTAAGGAATTTAGGCTTGAATTCGATGTGAATTATGGGTTTTGATGTTGTTAGACGTGTTTTGAGGATTGGAACAAGTTTGAATAAGGTATTAGGATGTGTGGGTGTGTTTGGATGAGGTCCCGGGGGCCTCGGGATGAATTCGGGTGATTAAACGGCAAGAAATAACGAAGTTGCAGCAGGTTGGTGCCTGCCTTCTATAGTCGTCGCTTCTGCGGGGCTTGGACCGCAGAGGCGAGTCCGCAGAAGCGACATTGGCTCCGCATGAGCGAGTTCGTGGGAGGCCAGCCTAGTTCGCAGGAGCAGACCTCAGATCGCGGAGGCGGTCACGCAGGAGCGGAAAGCCTTCCGCTGGAGCGGAGTGGGCTGTTTGGTGGTCTTCCGCAGGAGCGGACTTTTGTCCACACAAGCGAAGTCGCATAAGCGAAGTCGCAGAAGCGACTGGTCTTCCGCAGAAGCGGCTTTCGAGTAAATGGCCAAGGGCCGCAGAAGCGACCATATGCCTACAGAAGCGGAGTCGCGGAAGTGACCTGGAGACCGCAGAAGCGAAAATCGGCCTGGGTTTAATGAGCAGTAAGGGTTAAAATTTCAGAATGGTCTAAAACGCTAAGGCACCATTTGAGAGGCGATTAAAGGGCGATTTTCAGAGAAATCAAAGGGGGTACTTCAGGTAATCATCTAAACTATGGTGTTTTTGACTGAAATTGGAGGAATTAGGGATGTATTAATGGAGGTTTTCATCTTAGGCTTGGGTTATAGAAAATCAATGATTTGAATAGGCAAATGGAGTCCGATTTTGGTAAATTTTATATGCATAGACCCGTGTTGAGATAAGGAACCCGAATATATAACTTTCATAATTTTTCGAGAAGCGTACCAAAATTTGGGTTTTGGCAACTTGTGGGTTTTGGTGTATTTTGAATTGTTTTGATTGGGTAATGCCGAATTGGCCTATTTTGATGTGATTCTATTGATTTTTATTAGATACTACACCTGTGGAGGCCGACATTCGTGGCAAGAGAATTGTCTCTTAGCGGTTTTGTACCGGAGTCGAGGTAAGTGGCTTGTCTAACCTCGTGTGGGGGATCTTTCACCCCTAGGATATTATGTGATAGTTTAAATGCCTTGTACGCAAGGTGACGGGCGTGTACATGCGCTGGTTGTTGTAACACACACTTTTCTTGAATTGTCCGATTAGTGATATTCCTGCTCTTAGCTGATTAAATCGTTACTTTTACCCGGTATTAGTTAGAAAAGCATGATTAGCTAGGAATTAACTGTCTAATTGCTTAATTGTCTTACTTGAACTTCTTGATAATTGTTGGCACTAGTTTCGGTGGAGTTGTAGTTAAGCATATTATATTCTCTCTGTGTGTTTTCTTTATTTGTTGTATTGGTGGACTGCGGGTTTGATTCCCGGAGATCCCAGGGCTGTGGGTTCGATTCCCCAGAGACGGAGTGGTATTGTTTGTGGATTGCGGGTTCGATTCCCGGAGATCCTGAGTTATTGAGATGTGGACTGCGTGTTCGATTCCTGGAGATCCCGAGTTATTGATATGTGGACTGCGTGTTCGATTCCCGGAGATCCTGAGTTATTGATATATTGTTGAGATATGGACTGCGGGATCGATTCCCGGAGATCCTGAGACAATTGAGACACATCTTGAGGTATTGAGGCGTGGGCTGCGGGTTCGATTTCCGGAGACCCGGAGATATTGTTATTGGGACTGCGGGTTAAATTCCCGTAGCTCCTGGATTGTTGATTACAGAGTGGAACTGTGGGTTCAATTCCCACAGGTTCTAGACATGCTGATTAAGTTTTTATTGAGTTATTACTTGATGCTAGTTTAAATTGTAGACGGTTGCAGAATCACTTTACTGTCGTCATTTCGGATTCATTATTATTTAAACTGCTTATTATTGTTATCATCATTATATTATTGTTCTCTATCACGACCCTAGTTCACCAATCGTGAACATGTCATGACAGAACCCAGTCCCCACGACTAGGTAAGCCTAACACTTTGCGGAATGTACAAGTTTATGAACCTTAAACAAGAAATAGCGGAAAACGATATAAAAAGGAAATGTAATCCGTGCCACTTGGCACATACACCCGTCAAACACATTGTATAAAAAGATGTTTTTCCCTCATCTCGTTGTTTAGATACTCTTGACATATAGAGCCACAGTTGTATTTCCCTTTTAGTCTGTGTTGCCCGTGGGATTTTGGGTCTTGGTGGTATTTTTATACAGTGTATTGACGAGTGTACGTGCCAAGCGGAATGGATTACATTCTTAATTATATCGTTTTTCCGTTATTTCTTGTTTATAGTTCATAACTTGTATATTCTGCAATGTGTTAGGCTTACCTAGTCGCGGGAACTGGGTGCCGTCATGACATGTTCACGATTGGTGAACTAGGGTCGTGACAATCTCTATATCTTTGGTCGACTCTATTCCTAATATTCAACCAACTTTTATCCATCATATCTATATAAAAAAATAATTAATTAATTTACCAATTAAAAAGGGGTGGATTATAAAAGCAAAGGGAGAAACTGATGACAGACGAGGAATTGATAGTTTAAAAGCAAATAGAAAATTGCGCAAGAAAAAGGAGAAGTTGATGACAAATGAGGAATCAATAGTGTAAAAGCAAAAGGAGAAAGTTTAAGACTTTGATACCATATTGACAAGGAGTAAATAGTTATATTTATAGAAGACATTTCTAGCAAAGACAGAAAAAATGAAATAGGGTACATACTACATAAACAATGTGATAATTCATAGGCCCTCTCTCACCCCTAGGCTATTTAAAAATAGAGAAAACACCAACACGGTTTAGAGCACTGTTAACTTTAGCAACAATACTGATGTAAACACCAATGTTTAGAGCACTATTAACTTTCTTAGCACAAATATACGTTCTTTAAGATAGTTTCTCTTAAGAAAGAGCATAGCTTGTGCATGAGCTAAAAAGATCCAACAAAAGGAGAAAGACGTAAATCAGAGTAATAAAGGCAGCAAAAAATGTGGAAAATGAGTTTAACACACATACGGAAAACTGATTTTTACGACGCGAACAAAATTAGTACAATATCAACCACAAGTCATTTTCACATACCTAAAGTGGAAACAATGTAACAGAAATAATAAGAAAAGATACTTAACTGGTTTGACAAAAAGAGAAGGTAAGAGTCCTGTCAAGCTGAAAATCAACAATAACAACACCAAATAGGCTTCAAATGAGTCTTTCTGTCAGATTTTTTGTTCCTGTACATTATCAAATGATTCAGATAAATTCGAGATGAAATATGAGAATACAAATGTAAAATCACTGAAATAATGATAATAATAATAATAATAATAATAATAATAATAATAATAATAATAATCCCTAATTGCATGTTAAAATTTCACCTTACAGAATATAGAGTCCTTATTAAAAAACCCCAAACATAAATTTATATATAAATTAATGTGGGTTTTTAGTTAAACATATGAACAAAAATCAGAAAAGTAGCCGAGATTAGGGAAAGCATTAGGTCACCAGCAACTATATAAGATTACGGAGAGAAATCGAATACTGATTCTTCCTCCAGAAAACACGATTATGCACTTCAATTTTTTCCGTAAAAGTAAAAGGAAAAAATTAGGGACCACAAATCTGATAAATGAGATTCACCTTTTCATCTGAGAGATTTAGAGCAGTGTAGCGAGAAGGATTTTAGCAGAGAAGGATTTTAGAGAGAGGAACGAGAGATATTAGAGAGAGAGAGTTCCGTTGTTTCGTGTTACAGAGATGAGAGTTCTGTTCTCAATTCGTAAGTTAAAATTAGAAATTAGAAACACTTTTGTTATTTATTATTCTATTTTGTTATTTTTAATTAAAATATAAGGGGTCTAGTAGCGACCTAGTCGCTCCAATAGTTCTTTAGCGGTGACAACTTAAAAGTCGCCACAAATAATATGGAGCCAAAATTTTAGATTTAGCGGGACTGGAAATTTCGTCCATATTAGAGGCGACCTTATTAAAGTCGTTGCTAAATAATAATTTTTTGTGGCGACATATAAACTCGCTGCTAAATGTATAATTGTTGTAGCAACATATAGGGTCGCCGTTATATGTTGCGGCTAAAAATTCAATTTCTTGTAGTGGAACAACTTCCCAACTGCGAAGATATTGACTGCAGTTATGATAGTATGATTCTCGCATTTGCGATGAATTTGTCGCATTTATGACATATAGGCTTCTGATGTACAGTTCGCATTTGCGACCTACGCTTCGCATTTGCGATGTTGCAATTGCAAACAAGACATCACAATTACGACGTCCACAGTTGGGTTAAAAAAAAGAAAAATCGGGACTTAGCTTATTTTATACTATTTCACAACCCTAAATACTTCAGTGGTGATTTTTCAAGAGGATTTTCTTTCCACAATTATGAGTAATCAACATTAATCCATTTTCTTTTCAATTACCCATTAATTTTCATGTGTTTTCAACATCAAATATAGTATTATTATAGTAGAAACTAGGAATTTTGGTAGAAATTGAGGATTTTATAAAATTGAGATTTAGACCTCAAATTGAGGTCGGATTTTGAAATAAATCACATATCCGGGCTTGGGAGTGAATGGATAATTGAATTTTGATATGAGTCTCGGGTTTGGACCAAGCAAGTCCAATGTTGACTTTTGAGATTTTGGCCAAGATTGAACCTTTTTTGATTGGGAATATTTTCTTTATCATTATTTGTGTCTTCGTTAAATGACAATTGACTAGGTTTTAATCGTCTTGAGGATTATTTCTATGGAAGACGATATTAGATTGTGAAAATTATCCCAAAATGAGGTAAGTGTCTTGCCTAATTTTGTTGGGAGAATTTTTCTACTAATTGATATTATTTGCTACATGCGGTTGTAATGCATATATGAGGTGACGAGCGTATATGAATGTGCCAGAGTTAATCGTTCTTGGGGTAGATTATACGACTTGTAGGATTATATGTCCTCCTTGCTTCATGTTTTACTTGAGTTCTAGATTAATATGAATGTGAAATCAAATGCTAGAAATATGGTTTACCTTATTATTAATTGATTAAAAGTTGACGTACTTTTTTGAAATTATTGATGTGCTAAATTTGGCCGTCGTTATACATAGTCACAAATACTTCACTACGATCATTTTCTTGATATATTGAATTCTATACTTGGATTAAAGATCAATTTATTTGAGATTGGTTGGGATACTTGAACAATGAGGTTCTTGAGGTTTGTTGAATTGTTATTGGCGTGAACACTGTGATTTATGATCATTTGGAATATTCACTTACTCACTCTCCTTGATGTTATTTATACTTTCTACCTTCTTTGTTATTGATATACATGTGCTTAGTGAGGAAGAGTGTAAAGCGAAGGATGATGTCGTGCTATTTTATATACATTACTAAGAGAAGAAGAGTGTAATGCACGAAGGGTGATGCTGTGCCATGCGAGTTAAGCACGACGTGTAATGTCGTGCCATTTCATTTATATTATCATATGAGGATGAGAGCAAAACACGATGGGTGATGTCGTAATATTGTCTTTATATTACCATGTATTCATGGCAGGAACGGCATTTCCGTGCATGCGAGGACGAGACATGCATTATATTGTGATATCTTTGTCCCCTACTTCAATTGTTGATATATATATTATCCATGTATTCTATCTTATTAACTTGCAAATATCATGCTTTAATTCTTGTTTGACGTATCTACATTAATGTCATTTTTCATTTGTTACACTTTCGTATAAGTGTTCTACCATGTTAGTTATTCATGTCTTCCAGGGGCGGATTTACCTTAACTCAAGCGGTGTCACGTGACACCGCTTCGTCGAAAATATTTACTAATTATTTATATATAATTCGAATGAAAAAATAAGAAAATGCTAAAATAAAATAAAGTGACATCATTTGTCACAAAGAGTCTATAGCATAACCGGTCAGAGGCGGAAGAATTCCCAATAATTAGGTCGCGAGTTCGAACTAACTTAGGAACTTTGTTTTATGTATTAATCACGGAATTTAGTGGATCTGAAGTTATATTAACAAAGACCAGCATATATTACAATTTTTAAATGCTAGTCAGGATATTTATTGGGTAGTCAAGCTATTTATTGGGTTAATGAGGTCGGTTGTACTCATACTATACTTCTGCACCTTGCGTGTAGATCTTGATGTTGATGTTGATGTTCATGTGTGGTGGGAGCTGGCATTAAAGAGGTACTTGCGTTCCGGTTACAACCGTCTCTTGCTTGGAAGCTTTAGATTTGTAAATGTGTTTACGTATGTTCTGAATAGATAATATAATTACTTCATACCAACTTTGTAAACCATAAATATTAGATGCTATTGATTTGTACTATCAGTTCTCGAATTGTTGTATAAAACTTTATTTATTTCATCATTTATTTCTCATTAATCTCAATTGGATTGTGTTATTATTAATTGGCTTACTTAACAGGTTAGGTTATATGTCATCACGATTAATTGGATTTTGGATCGTAATAATAATGCATGTACGTGTCTTGCTGAGAGTCAAATGTCAACTGTCCAACTTTGAAACAATCGATGCGCATTTCATTCTAAATGCATGTACTCCTGTAGAGTTACAGGTCAATCCCCTCTTAGATCTTTGCCCAATTGGATGAACCTCATCTCCGTGCTGCTCGTATGGACCAAAGGAGTTGAATCTCTTTGTTTCCCATGTTAGAGACTGCAACATTTCCTGCTAGTTTTGTGTCACGTTCACTGAAAAGCAAAAGGAGTATTTCAGAAAAGAAAAATAACAAAATCATGAAAAAGAAAATTTCCTTATTCAATTTATTTATCTATTTAATTCTAGCTTAGATTTTTGTAAAAATATATTGCCTTGGAAAGGTGTCAATTTCTAAAGAATATTATTATATGTCCTCCTAATGATACAACAACAATAACAACAACCCAGTATAATCTCACTTAGTAGGGTCTGGGGAGGATAGTGTCTACGCAGACCCTATCCCTATCCTGGGATAGAGAGGCTGTTTCCAAATAGACCCCCGACATCCTTCCCTCCAAGAACTTCCCACCCTGCTCTTGGGAAAACTCGAACTCACAACCTCTCGGTTAGAAGTGGGGGTTGCTTACCATCAGAGCAACCCCTCTTGTCAATGATACATAATAGTATCACAACCTCTCGAACACACAGCCTCTCCCAATGATACATAATGTAGTAAATAATAAATTACACTCATCTTGTTGTTAGTAAATGTAAGAAACTAAATCTGGGATTATAACAGAAAGAAAGAAAGAAGAAATGAATTAAGTTGTTGGCTGTTCATGATTCCTCCCTCCTCCCTATATATATTATTTTATTTATGTGAATAAGTGAAGTGGTAGATTCGTAGTAATGATAGCAATTCCAAACGCAATAACACACTTTACCTTTTCCAACTTCCTTCTTTCTACTTTTTGCAAGGTTGTTCTTTGTAGGAGAAGGTTTAATTATATTGTGCCTCTTTAATAAATTTTCCAGGACGCTTTACATAATTTTGAGAATACGATCATACTAATTGTTTTACTAAAAGATTACCAAATAATCCACGTACTAGCTAGTTTCCTACCGAAAATAGCAAAGTGTTAACAGTACATTCATACACATAGGTATTTATTTATTCAAACAAACATGTTCAGATGTTGTAGAAGGCCCAGAATCTAACAATTTATTATATAGATATATATATCAAATATTTTATTGGTCAAAGCGTGGGAGGAGAACAATGAGTTGTTATGTTCAAATTCTATGAAGGGGTAAAAAATGTATTTGATTTCTTTCTATCTATCTAAATTTTGACATGCACAATTATCAAAGTACTCGATACTTATAATGATGGGAGATAGTACAAAATTCATCAGAATAGTGAAGATACGGACAAGTTAATTAGAACAATACCATCAAGAGGCGAATGCAGTGTGGTTAGTTACGGGTTCAATTGAACCCATAACTTTCGATGCGATGTAAAAATTTATGATTAAAAATTCATTAAATTTACAAAAAAATAGATTTTAACCCATAACTTTAATAATATAATGAGTTCAATGTTAAAAATCTTAAAATTTAAACCCATATAACTTAAATCCCGGATCCGCTATATATATATATATATATATATATACCTTTACTTTAATAGCCATGAACCTTCATTATTACACATTGGCAGTTAGTGGCGACTGAGGTTCTATAAAAGTAGGCACATCAGTGTCTATTCCCATGCACACTTTAGCCCTATGCTAAGTCTTTCAAATTCAAAAAACAAAACCTCCCATAACTCCATTAGCTGTATCCTATAAACTACTGTTTTTTTGTTAGAAATCAAAAGAATGGTATCCAGAGTGGAAGAAGCAATGAAGATAAGGCAACAGCAGCAAGATTTCAAAAATTACCAAGTCCAGAAGCAGATGCAATGCAACAAAGGAAAAACAATAAAGTTCAAGCGGAGCTGTTCCAATGTTGAAGAAGATGGTGCTTCTTCTGCTATTCTCTTGCTTGCTTGTATTGCCTGTGCCTCTTCCCATCTATAGAATTAGCCAGACGATAATTATATTCACGCATTAATTATTAGTGTTATTGTTATTATTATTGTTAGGTTTCTCCAGCTGCTCCTTCTATGTTCCAATTATTAGTCATATATGGAATCGTATTATAAGTACTTTCTCTGTACATATTATTGCTAATATGTACAGTTGAACTCTTGTATCATCCTACGGTCGCCTCTGTCTATGCTTTCAAATTTTTGATTGTTTCTGTGAGACTGAAACAAATAAGTGTCAAAAAGAAGTAATTAGCAAAGATCGACAAATAGATGAATGATTGGGACGGGAAGGGCGCGGGACGGGACGGGCCGTCCTGTCCCGTTGGACAGCCTTAACGTAGACCTTATCCCGCGAAAAAGGGTAGGGAGGCTGTTTTCGGCAGACTCTCTGCTCAACAGGAAAGACAATAATAAATCAGAAAAAAACAAAAGAAAAGACATGTAACAATAAAAGATGCCAGACGGGAAAATAACAACAACGAATAAGTGAAAAGACAATAACACAAAAATATGCAAAATAACAATGTGTTCACAACATAGACCGCTTGCAAACCTAACCAAAACTCTATCAGACTGTCCGGTACAAAGAGGAAAAGAAATCTCGACTATCCCCTAACCTACCACCCTAATGTTCGACCTCCACTTGTACCTATCAAGAGCGATGTCCTCGAAAAATTGAAGCCGTGCCATGTCCATCACCTCGCCACAGTACTTCGTAGGCCGCCCTCTGCCTCTTACCTGCCAAAGTCAAGCGCTCATACCTCCTAACCGGTGCCTCTAGGCTTCTCTTTCGCGCGTGTCCGAACTATTTAAGTCGCACTTCCCGCATCTTGTCATCCACGAGAGCCATGCCCATCTTCTCCCGAATATGTATTCATTCCTCATCCCGAATATGAACACTAATTAGTAATTTCGTAAAAATGATGTTATACTACTTACAATCTACTATCACAAATGAAACTACCCATCTCTACTTATTTTTTTCTTTCGAACGTGGAAGATTGGTATTTAGTAAAGATATGATATATCTTTTTCCTTGGCTATAGTGGAATTTTTATTTTATTTAGTGAGGAGCCGTTTCACTAATAATATGAAAATAATTCAAATCATGTGTAAATAGCAAATAATACGACAAAATAATATGAGTAGCAGAAAGCAAGGGGCGGGACAATCTGTTTAACAACCTGCGTCTCGGATCATGCATATGGCAGAATCTGTTAGACCGCATATGGCATTGGGACTATCCATTTTAGCAAGTCCAATAATTAGGTGCATGCACTAGCTATGTCGTCATTATTTTGAGAACAAGTTGATATTGCTTGCTTTGCATCCACAAATACGAACTTCAAATTTTTTGTTTCTTTGTCCGATCTTGTACTAGGGTCAAACTAAATTCGAATTTACATTAATAAAATTAATTTCATACGTAAGGTTCGAACCTGAGATTTTTAGTTAAAGATTAATAAATATTTATCACTCTATTACAAATCCTTTCGGGATTTTAAGAACATGAATGCATAATGATCTTTAAGATAAATGTTTGGTTCGATAAAATTTTATGGTGATAACAAGTCGACGATCATGCTATAGTTGTTTTCAATGAGTTTTTATACTTTGAAAATGGTCAATAATAATCATACAGCTTTAAACATTTTCATGGCATGAACCAATTCCCACCATAAACCGTGATGGCGCGTAACGTTGCCGTTAGACAAGCCATCGGTAAACCACCAACACAATCCTCCGTTGATAACACTTTTAAAATCAAGAATTTCATTATTAAAGCAGAATTAAGTTTAGAAAAAGATAGTAAAATACTTTCATTACTAATAAGTATGAAAAAACATAAGTGTAATGATATAAATATTAGGTAAAACCATGAGCATCTAACTACAAATCCATAAAATACGGTGTCGTAAGTGCATGAGCATCTAGTATAATATACAAAACCATTACAACTACTGTTTGGAATGAAATACACAGAAATAAATAAACGTAGTGTGGGAGGGAGACTCCGGGTGCTGCGGGTCGAAGCATGGAAAGTAACTCACTACTAAGTCTCCAACAAATGCTGCTGCGTGCCTGAATGACCAGGTGAAGTACTTGTCTCAGTACATGCACAGTGCAAAAGTATAGTATGTGTACGTAAACCAATGCATACCTAGTAGGTATCTAGTCTAACCTAAAAAAGAGTGATGGGGGCTGACATCGACACTAATGATCCAATAAAAATGTACATAAGTAGACAAGTATGAAACATATCAAATAGCAACGAAACAAATAGATATAAGTAATATCATTTTCAGGTAAGAATAATTGCAAAATAGTCAAATACCATAATCAACCACCCAGGGAAACCCACGTCAAGAAAACTCATATGTAGGCTGACTCCCTATCCTATATTACGCACGAGTCTGCCGAGGCGAATGACTCGATTTGAATAGTATTACACAATATCATCGAAGCAAACAACCCGACCCCATAATGATACTTCATAACACTAGCGAGGCGAACAACCTGATCCCATAATAATATTTTATAACATTTTTGGAGGCGAACGACCCAATCTCATAACGATATTTCACAACACTCCCCAAGTGAATGTGCCAATCCTATAAGAATAGAGACCGTGAAGATACGTGCGAGTCAAGAACACACGGAACTACCGATTACATAACATAACAAGAGTAAAGTTGTGACGACCCAAAGGGTCATCACTTATTTTATTAATTATTTCGAGCTTCTGAGGCCTTGAAAACCTCATTCCATGTTGCCTCGATTTACGAGCACGATCCGAGCATGTAGCCGGAAAGATTTTGTGATAGAAAATATGAATTCTATGAGAAATTTGGATAAAAATGATATTAATATTGATATGGTTGACTTCGGTCAACATTTTTGGTAAACGGATCCGTACCCGAGATTGGATGGTCCCGAGAGGTCCGTAGGAAAATATGGGACTTGGACATGCGTCCGGAGTCGAATTCTGAGGCCTAGAGCCCAAGTTATGAATTTTTCTATGAAATTGTTTTTGATGTAATTGTTAAAGGAAATAAATTAATTGACCTTGGTATCGGGCTCGTATTTTGGTTCCGACGCCCGGTACAAGTCTTAAATATTATATATGTGATTTCTGTAAAGTTTGGTGATATTCGGATGTCGTTTGAGATGTTTTGGACCTTGAGTTCCAAGTTTGAAAGTTTTAAAAACCAAGAGTATGAAAATCATGAATTTGAGGCTTGATTGGATGAAAACGATATGATATTGGCGATGTGATCGCACGAACAAGTTCATAATGTGTTTTTGAGGTTGTGTACATGTTTGGTTTGGAGCCCGGGGAAGCTCGGGTAAGGATTTGATAGGCCGTTGGATTAAATTCTGAATTTTTGCACTGCTGGTTTTTCACCCAGCTGTTGGCTTCGCAATTGCGAAGCATTTCTCGCAATTGCGAAGGGGCAGATCAAGGCAGGGCTCGCAAATGCGAACCCTGATCGCAAATGCGAAGTCCCCTCATGCCCAGCCTTGTTCGCAAATGCGAACAATTATTCGCAAATGCGAACATCCCCTTGTCCTGCCTATGTTCGCAAATGCGAACCATAGTTCGCAAATGCGAACATTCCCAAAATCTAGCCTTGTTCGCAAATGCGAACAATTCCCTTTACTGCCTGTGTTCGCAAATGCGAACATTAGTTCGCAAATGCGAACACTCCCCTTTCCTGCCAGTGTTCGCAAATGCGAACAAAAGTTCGCAAATGCGAACTTCCGAGCCTTAGCTTATTTTTCAAACTCCAGAAATTGGTCGGGGTTCGCAATTGCGAACCCATGTTCGCAAATGCGAATACAGAGACCTGTAAAACACGATTTTCAGTTCATTTCTTCACCTTTTACAAACCAAAAACACCCATTTGCGATTCTTCACGGATTCCTTCTTCTTCAAAAAAATTATAAGTCACTTTTTACTTAATTCTTTCAATTCTTAACATCATTAAACATGTTTTTCAATAGAAATCAAAGGTTTTCATGGTAGAATTTCTTGTTTTTGTAAGAATATAGAGTTTTTCATAAATTGGAAAATTGGACCTCGAATTGAGGTCCGATTTTGAAACAAATCATATACATGAACTCGTGGGGGATGGGTAATCGGATTTTGGTCCGAACCCCGAGTTCCGACCATGTGGGCCCGGGGTCGAAATTCACTATTCCGGGCAGAATGTTGTAAAAGTTGTAATTGGCCTTATGAATTAGTTTGTTGAGTAGTATTGATGATATTAAATCAATTGTGTATAGATACGATTGGATTGGAGCCAAATTTGAAAGAAAAAGACATTTCCACGGATTGAATTGTTCATAAACATCCGGGGTAAGTGTTTGTTTTATCCTAGCTTGAGGGAATAGGATTATGTGCTATGTGTTATGTGATCGAGTGCGGTGTATGGGCTGTGGTGACGAGCATCCATACACTGGCGTCTAGTATGACCGTGAGTCGTTGATAATACTTATTGTGAGACATATTTGCGGATGAATTGTTGAACCTTTGCCAGGTTGTAGAATTGTTATTGTTCTCCCTTGTCGGGACTTGTTGTGAAGATAATTATTGATTGCCCTTGTTGGGACGGTTTATGAATTACTGTTTCTTTCTTTGCCCTTAACTGTGATTGTTATTTGGGTGAGGAAGAGTGATAATGCACGAAGGGTGATGCCGTGCCTTGATTTATTATTTATGCACGAAGGTTAATGCCGTGCCATGTTTTATTATTTATGCACGAAGGTTAATGTCGTGCCATATTTTATTGATTATGCACGAAGGATCATGTCGTGCCCTGTTATTGAACCATGTACGAAGGATCATGCCGTACTATGGATGTGAGGATGAGAGTAAAAGCATGAAGGGTGATGCCGTGTACTTTATTTGCTTATTTGGTGAGGATGAGAGTAAATGCACGAAGGGTGATGCCGTGCAACTGTTTGCTATTCCTTGACTTGATATTTCATGTGTTTCCATTATACTTTGTTTTCCTTGTGAACTTATTAACTGTTGTTGATTGTTGAATTCTTTGAGATATTCCTTATTGTGTTATTACTTGGTTATTTCTTGTTATTCTGTGGTATACATATATATTGAATTGCACAGGTTTATGTGGGTGTCTGGTCCTAGGCTTGTCACTACTTTGCCGGGATAGGCCAGGCACTTACCAGCACATGGGGTCGGTTGTGCTGATACTACACTTCTGTGCGTTTTTGCACAGGTCCAGGTTACGATCAGGAGCAGCAGCAGTAAATCGATTGCGTGGAAGTTTGATCACATTTGAGACCGAGGTAGCTTGCAGACGTCCGCAAGCCCGGCGTCTCTCTCTTTACTTATGTTGCTAGCTGTAGTCTCTTTGTTCCGAGACAAACAAAATTATGTTATATTTCCTTCAAACTTTTATGTGTAGTATTTCATAGTAGTTCGTGAGTTGGTGACTCCACGTCTTGGGTAGAGGATTTCAGTATGATTTTCACCTTGTAATTAGTTATTTCTATTTCGATAAAGTATTCCGCACTTATTTAATTAAAGTTATGGTTTGTTGATAAATAAATTATGAATTGTATTAAAAACAGGTTAGTATGAATATAGTGGCTTGCCTAGCTACCACGAGTAGGCGCCATCACGATCCCGATGTTGGGGGAAAAATCCGGGTCGTGACAAGTTGGTATCAGAGCTCTAGGTTACATAGGTTTCACCACTCACGAACAAGCTTAGTAGAGTTTGAGAGGTAGGTACGGAGACGTCCGTACTTGTCCTCCAGAGTCTATTGAGTTAGGAAAGAGTCTCTCATTTGTTCTTTCTTGTCGTGCGACTTGTTCCTCAATTACTGATTGAATTTCTATTCTGTCCTTTCGCAGATGGCGAGGACACGCGCTTCTTCGTCCGCTGACCAGCAGCCCGAGCCCCAGGTAGCTCCCGTGAGGGGCAGGGGCCAAGGCCGTATCAGAGGCCGTGGTAGGGGTAGAGCTCAACACCAGGCAGCTACTCTAGAGGTGGAGCCTCATATTGAGATTGACCAGGAGGTTCCAGTTCCAGCAGCTCTAGTGGGCCCAGCTCAAGTCCCAGGAGAGGCTTTATTTACCCCGGATCTTCGGGATGCTTTGGTCAGAATAGCAGGATTTATGGACAGCATTGCCAGAGCGGGCTTATTATCAGTTGCACCAGCCGCTTCTCAGGCTGGAGGAGGGGCCCAGACTCCTATTGCTCGTACTCCGGAGCCAGTAGCTCCTCAGCCTCAGGCACCAGTGGTTCAGCCAGCTGTGGCCACTCAGTCGGGTACCACGGCTCATGCCGGTGATGGAGCGGCCATGACTTCTCGATTCTTTATGGAGACTTGATCGGTTCTCCAAGCTATTTACCACTACATTCAGCGGAGCCACATCAGAGGATCCTCAGGACTTCTTATTCAGTTGCCGTGAGATTCTCAAGACTATGGGGATCGTGGAGACAAATGGAGTTGACTTCTGTACATTCAGGCTTGCAGGATCCGCCAAGACTTGGTGGAGAGATTATTGCTTGACTCGACCAGCAAGGTCCCCAGCTTTATCATGGGATCAGTTTGCGGAGCTATTTCTGGAGAAGTTTCTCCCTGCTACTCAGCGGGATGTACTTCGGAGGCAGTTTGAGCGCCTCCATCAGGGCACTATGACGGTCACACAGTATGAGACGAGATTTGTCGATTTGGCTCGTCATGCAGTGGTGATACTTCCCACGGAGCGGGAGAGGGTCCGCAGGTTTATAGATGGGCTTAATCAGCCAATTAGACTCCAGATGGCTATGGATCATTTCAGGACATATCATTTCAGGAGGCAGCTAATGCAGCACGCAGAGTTGAGATGGCTCTTGCTAGGGGAGGTGGTTATTCTTCAGATAAGAGGCCTCGTCATTCAGGCAGGTTTGGTGGTTCTTCCTCTGGTGGCAGAGAATCCTTTGATAGAGGCCAGTCTTCCAGGCCTTTTCATTCCGCCTTTCAGGCTTCATAGGGTGGACCAGGTGATCGTGGTTTTCGGGGGCATTATTCAGACCAGCCTCCTATTAATGCTCAGCCTCTTCACAGTGTTCGTGGAGGCCATTCAGGTCGTCAGGGCCAGCAGCCCTATCAGTCTAAGAGTTGCTACGGTTGTGGTGACCCAGGTCATTTTATCAGGAATTGCCCTCTAGCAGCGGGCAACACTCAGCAGCGGGGCCCTTGTCCCATTATTCAGGCCCCAGCTGACCCTCAGCCTGCCCAGCCAGCCCGAGGCGGGGGTAGAGATTATAGAGGTGGAGGTCGAGACCGTAGAGGTGGAGACCGTCCAGCCAGAGGTAGAGGTCAGCCAGTTGATGGCCATCCTAGAGACGTAGCTCAGAGGGGAGGTGCAGATCCCCGATTCTATGCTTTACCAGCCAGGCCAGAGGCAGAGGCATCAGATGCCGTGATTAAAGGTACTATTCTTGTGTGTGGCAGAGGTGCTTCAGTATTATTTGACCCCGGATCTACATATTCCTATGTGTCTTCCTACTTTGCACCGTATTTGGCCGTGCCCAGCTATGCTCTGGATATCCCAGTTTATGTGGCTATACCAGTGAGTGACTCAATTGTAGTCGATCGAGTGCATAATTCGTGCGTAGTTATATTTGGGGGTATTGAGACCCGTGTTGATCTGTTGCTTTTGGATATGGTGGATTTTGATGTCATATTGGGGATGGACTGGTTGTCCCCATACCATGCTATTCTAGATTGTCATGCTAAGACTGTGACCTTAGCCTTGCCAGAATCACCCCGACTAGAGTGGAAAGGTACCTCAAGCCACTCCGTTCGCACTGTTATTTCCTATTTTAAGGCTCGATGCATGGTCGAGAAGGGGTGTCTAGCTTATCTGGCTTATGTTCGTGATTCCAGCGCAGAAGTTCCTTCTATTGAATCAGTCCCAATTGCACGGGAGTTTCCTGAGGTTTTTCCTTCAGACCTGCCGGGCATGCCACCCGACAGGGATATTGATTTCTGTATTGATCTAGCACCGGGCACGCAGCCCATCTCTATTCCACCCTATCGTATGGCCCCGCCGGAGCTAAAAGAGTTGAAAGATCGGTTGCAAGACCTTCTTGAGAAGGGCTTTATCAGGCCCAGTGTTTCCCCCTAGGGAGCACCTGTATTATTTGTAAAGAAGAAAGATGGCTCGATGCGGATGTGTATTGATTACCGGCAATTAAACAAAGTGACAATAAAGAATAAGTATCCACTGCCGAGGATTGATGATTTGTTTGACCGGCTCCAGGGAGCGAGGGTATTCTCTAAGATAGACTTGAGGTCAGGCTACCATCAGCTGAAGATCAGGGCGGCTGACATTCCTAAGACAGCCTTTCGCTCTAGATTTGGGCATTATGAGTTCTTGGTCATGTCCTTCGGGTTGACCAATGCCCCATCAACATTCATGGAGTTGATGAATCAGGTATTCAGGCCTTACTTAGATCTGTTCGTGATAGTCTTCATAGATGACATCCTAGTGTACTCCCGCAGCCAGGAAGAGCACGAGCAGCACCTCAGAGTGGTTCTTCAGACTCTGAAAGATAACCAGCTATATGCCAAATTTTCTAAATGTGAGTTCTGGCTGAGTTCGGTAGCATTTCTGGGTCACATTGTATCAGTGGAAGGTATTCAGGTAGACCCAAAAAGATTGAGGCAGAGTCCGGAATTGGCCTCGACCAGCTTCGGTGATCGAGATCCGGAGTTTCTTGGGATTAGCGAGGTTACTACCGTCATTTTGTAGAGGGTTTTCTTCATTGCAGCCCGATGACCAGGTTGACCCAGAAGGTTGTCCAGTTCCAGTGGTCGGAGGAGTGTGAGGCGAGCTTTTAGAAGCTCAAGACAGCCTTGACCACCGCACCGGTGTTGATACTACCTACGGGTACAGGGCCTTATACAGTTTATTGTGACGCATCTCGTACAGGGCTTGGAGCGGTATTGATGCGGGATGGTAAGGTTATTGCTTATGCTTCGAGGTAGTTAAAAATACATGAGAAGAATTATCTAGTTCATGATCTTGAGTTAGCAGCAGTGGTTCATGCCTTAAAGATCTGGAGGCATTATCTATATGGTGTGACATGTGAGGTGTACACTGATCACAAAAGCCTACAGTACTTGTTCAAGCAAAAGGAGTTGAATCTACGATAGAGGAGATGGTTAGAGTTGCTAAAAGACTATGACGTTACTATCTTATATCACCCAGGTAAGGCCAATGTGGTGGCCGATGCATTGAGTAGAAAGTATGCTAGTATAGGTAGTCTTGCATACATTCCGGTCAGTCAGAGACCATTAGCTCTAGATGTCCAGGCCTTAGCCAACCGGTTCGTGAGATTAGACATTTCTGAGCCTAGCAGGGTGTTAGCCTGCACGGTCGCTCGTTCTTCTTTATTAGAGCGTATCCGTGAGAGGCAATTTGATGATCCTCATTTGCGTGAGTTGAGAGATACAGTACAGCAGGGAGGTGCCACACAGGTAAATCTAGATGATGATGGGGTATTGAAATTGCGGGGTCGAGTTTGTGTGCCCAATGTCGAAGGGATTCGAGAGTTGATCTTAGCGGAGGCCCACAGTTCGCGGTATTCTATTCACCCGGGCGCCGCGAAGATGTACCAGGACTTACGGCAGCACTATTGGTGGCGCAGAATGAAGAAAGATATCGTTGCGTATGTCGCTCGGTATCTAAATTGTCAGCAGGTGAAATATGAGCACCGGAGACCTGGTGGTGTATTCCGGAGGATTGAAATTCCCGAGTGGAAATGGGAGCGGATCACTATGGACTTCGTTACTAGACTTCCTTTGACTCGGAGGAAATTTGATGCTATTTGGGTCATTGTTGATAGGTCGACCAAGTTAGCACACTTTATTCCGATATCTGTCTCCCTACTCGTCGGAGAGGTTAGCGGAGGTTTACGGTAGGGAGATTGTTCGTCTCCGTGGAGTGCCGATATCTATTATCTCTCGATCGGGGTACGCGAGTTTACCTCGCGGTTACGGAGAGCGGTCCGGCGAGGAGTTAGGCACCCGAGTTCAATTGAGTACGGCATTTCATCCTCGGACGGATGACCAGTCCGAGAGGACTATTCAGATTCCAGAGGACATGCTTCGAGCCTGGTTATTGATTTCGGAGGCTCGTGGGACCAGTTTCTGCCATTGGCAGAGTTCGCCTACAATAACAGTTACCAGTCTAGCATCCAGATGGCTCCGTATGAGGCATTGTATGGTAGGCGATGTCGATCACCAGTTGGATGGTTTGAACTGGGAGAGGCTCGGCTGTTGGGTACAGACTTAGTTCAGGAGGCCTTGGATAAGGTCAAGAGTATTCAGGAGAGATTGCGTTCAGCTCAGTCCAGGCAGAAGACTTATGCGGATTGTAAGGTTCGAGATGTAGATTTCATGGTTGGTGAACGAATATTGCTCCGAGTGTCGCCTATGAAGGGCGTGATGAGGTTCGGGAAGAAGGGCAAGCTCAGCCCTAGGTATATTGGTCCATTTGAGATTCTAGATAGAGTGGGAGGGGTGGCTTACAGATTAGCTTTGCCGCCTAGCTTATCAGCCGTGCATCCGGTTTTTCACGTATCTATGCTTCGGAGATACCACGGCGATCCCACACATGTGTTAGACTTCAGTACTGTCCAATTGGACAATGATCTATCTTACGAGGAGGAGCCGGTGGCCATTCTAGACCGGCAGGTGCGATAGTTGAGGTCGAAGAGTTATCCTTCTGTGCGTGTTCAGTGGAGAGGTCAGCCTCCTGAGGCATCGACCTGGGAGTCCGAGTCTGATATGCGGAGCCGCTACCCACATTTGTTTCCTGACTCAGGTATTTCTTTCTTTTGTCCGTTCGAGGATGAACGGTTGTTTTAGAGGTGGAGATTGTGACGACCTAAAGGGTCATCACTTATTTTATTAATTATTTCGAGCTTCTGAGACCTTGAAAACCTCATTCCATGTTGCCTCGATTTGTGTGCACGATCCGAGCATGTAGCCGGAAAGATTTTTGTGATAGAAATTATGAATTCTATGAGAAATTTGGATAAAAATGATATTAATATTGATATGGTTGACTTCGGTCAACATTTTTGGTAAACGGATCCGGACCCGAGATTGGATGGTCACGAGAGGTCCGTAGGAAAATATGGGACTTGGACATGCGTCCGGAGTCGAATTCCTGAGGCCTAGAGCCCATGTTATGAATTTTTCTATGAAATTGTTTTTGATGTAATTGTTAAAGGAAATGAATTAATTGACCTTGGTATCGGGCTCGTATTTTGGTTCCGACGCCCGGTACAAGTCTTAAATATTATATATGTGATTTCTCTGTAAAGTTTGGTGACATTCGGATGTCGTTTGAGATGTTTTGGACCTTGAGTTCCAAGTTTGAAAGTTTTGAAAACCAAGAGTATGAAAATCATGAATTTGAGGCTTGATTTGATGAAAACGATGTGATATTGGCGATGTGATCGCACGAACAAGTTCATAATGTGTTTTTGAGGTTGTGTACATGTTTGGTTTGGAGCCCGGGGGCTCGGGTAAGGATTTGATAGGCCGTTGGATTAAATTCTGAATTTTTGCACTGCTGGTTTTTCACCCAGCTGTTGGCTTCGCAATTGCGAAACATTTCTCGCAATTGCGAAGGGGGCAGATCAAGGCAGGGCTCGCAAATGCGAACCCTGATCGCAAATGCGAAGCCCCTCATGACCCAGCCTTGTTTGCAAATGCGAACAATTGTTCGCAAATGCGATCATCCCCTTGTCCTGCCTATGTTCGCAAATGCGAACATTCCCAAAATCCAGCCTTTTTCGCAAATGCGAACAATAGTTCGCAAATGCGAACAATTCCCTTTACTGCCTGTGTTCGCAAATGCGAACACTCCCCTTTCCTGCCAGTGTTCGCAAATGCGAACAAAAGTTCGCAAATGCGAACTTCCCAGCCTTAGCTTATTTTTCAAACTCCAGAAATTGGTCGGGGTTCGCAATTGCGAACCCATGTTCGCAAATGCGAACACAGAGACCCGTAAAACACGATTTTCAGTTCATTTCTTCACTTTTTACAAACCAAAAACACCCATTTGCGATTCTTCACGGATTCCTTCTTCTTCAAAACAATTGTAAGTCACTTTTTACTTAATTATTTCAATTCTTAACATCATTAAACATGTTTTTCAATAGAAATCAAAGGTTTTCATGGTAGAATTTCTTGTTTTTGTTAGAATATAGGGTTTTTCATAAATTGGGAAATTGGACCTCGAATTGAGGTCCTATTTTGAAACAAATCATATACATGAACTCGTGGGGGGATGGGTAACCGGATTTTGGTCTGAACCCCGAGTTCCGACCATGTGGGCTCGGGGTCAAAATTCACTATTCCGGGCAGAATGTTGTAAAAGTTGTAATTGGCCTTATGAATTAGTTTGTTGAGTAGTATTGATGATATTAAATCAATTGTGTATAGATACAATTGGATTAGAGCCAAATTTGAAAGAAAAAGACATTTCCACGGATTGAATTGTTCATAAACATTCGAGGTAAGTGTTTGTTCTATCCTAGCTTGAGGGAATAGGATTATGTGCTATGTGTTATGTGATCGAGTGCGGTGTATGGGGTGTGGTGACGAGCATCCATACACTGGCGTCTAGTATGACCGTGAGTCGTTGATAATGTTTATTGTGAGACATATTTACAAATGAATTGTTGAACCTTTGCCAGGTTGTAGAATTGTTATTGTTCTCCCTTGTCGGGACTTGTTGTGAAGATAATTATTGATTGCCCTTGTTGGGACAGTTTATGAATTACTGTTTCTTTCTTTGCCCTTAACTGTGATTGTTATTTGGGTGAGGAAGAGTGATAATGCACGAAGGGTAATGTCGTGCCTTGATTTATTATTTATGCATGAAGGTTAATGTCGTGCCATGTTTTATTATTTATGCACGAAGGTTAATGCCGTGCCATGTTTTATTGATTATGCACGAAGGATCATGCCGTGCCCTGTTATTGAACCATGTACGAAGGATCATGTCGTACTACAGGTGTGAGGATGAGAGTAAAAGCACGAAGGGTGATGCCGTGTACTTTATTTGCTTATTTGGTGAGGATGAGAGTAAAAGCACGAAGGGTGATGCCGTGCAACTGTTTGCTATTCCTTGACTTGATATTTCATGTGTTTCCATTATACTTTGTTTTCCTTGTGAACTTATTAACTGTTGTTGATTGTTGAATTCTTTGAGATATTCCTTATTGTGTTATTACTTGGTTATTTCTTCTTATTCTCTGTGGTATACATATATATTGAATTGCACAGGTTTATGTGGGTGTCCGGTCCTAGGCTTGTTCCTACTTTGCCGGGATAGGCCAGGCATTTACCAGCACATGGGGTCGGTTGTGCTGATACTACACTTCTGTGTGTTTTTGCACAGGTCCAGGTTACGATCAGGAGCAAGCAGCAGTAAATCGATTGCGTGGAAGTTTGATCACATTTGAGACCGAGGTAGCTTGCAGACGTCCGCAAGCCCGGCGTCTCTCTCTTTACTTATGTTGCTAGCTGTAGTCTCTTTGTTCCGAGACAAACAGAATTATGTTATATTTCCTTCAAACTTTTATGTGTAGTATTCCATAGTAGTTCGTGAGTTGGTGACTCCACGTTTTGGGTAGAGGATTTCAGTATGATTTTCACCTTGTAATTAGTTATTTCTATTTCGATAAAGTATTCCGCACTTATTTAATTAAAGTTATGGTTTGTTGATAAATAAATTATGAATTGTATTAAAAACAGGTTAGTATGAATACACTGGCTTGCCTAGCTACCACGAGTAGGCGCCATCACGATCCCGATGTTGGGGGAAAAATCCGGGTCGTGACAAAAGTAATGCAAGAGAAAACATGATTGTTACTAATCATCAAATATCCCATAAAATTTCAAAATAAAGAGGTTGGTTAATACATAAATTCTAGTCTCGATCTCAGTTATAAATTCAAGTACTCAAACAAACAAGTTTATTTCAAGTAGAATAGTTAAGGCATGTGGAAGGTCTAAATCTACCCAAACATAAACATAAATCTATCTAGGCACGTACTCTTGTCACCTCGTACTTACATAAAATCCATAACATGTAGAACACATAATTAAAATACCTAGGTGGATAATATTCTCTTACAAGATTAGGCAAGAGATTTTCCTTGCTTCAAAGCCTACTACTCGGCTCTCACACCTCAGTAGTCACCCTAAATCGACACAGAACAACCCGAAACTAGTCAAAGGGCGTACAAATCAATCAATGTATGCTTCAAAAATTCACAATTTAACTATTAGAATCAATTCTCAACACCACTCGAAAGATTAACAAAAGTTAATCCCGGGCCCACGTGCCCGGATTATGAAATTTTTTAAAGATAAATATTACCCATGGTATTACAAACTCAAATAAATAAGAAACACCTAATGCATAACCAATTTCGTGGTCTAATCATATTTTAACCAAATTCTAGGTTTTTGAACAAAATATCAAATTCCTACTGATTTCTATGTTAAAATTCACACCTAATCCATATGTTTAACTCATAATATGTAGAAATAACTTACCTTATGATACTTGATGAAAATACTCCTTCAAAGAGCTCCAAAATCGCCTAAGACAAGAGATAATGGGTGAAATGAGCCTAGGTCCAATATTAAAAATTGCATTCTGCCTGGGAATTCTTCATCGAGACCGCGAAGGCTAAGCTTCCTCAGGACATGAAATCCTTCATTGAGTTTGCGATTCCCATGTCACACTCACAATACACACTGCCCCAACCCTATGCGCTTGTAGTGAACACATCTACATTTGTGAATGTGACGACCCAAAGGGTTATCACTTGTTTTATTAATCATTTCAAGCTTCTGAGATCTTGAAAACCTCATTTATAGTTTCCTCGATTTGTGTGCATAGTTTGGACGCGAAGCTGGAAATTTTTTATGTTGAAATATGTGAAATATGTGAAAAATTTGAAGAATTTTGATATTAATATTGATATGGTTGACTTTGGTCAACATTTTTGGTAAACGGACCTGGACCCGTGATTTGACGGTCTCAGAAAATCCGTAGAAAAATATGGAACTTGAGCGTATGCCCGGAATTGAAATCCGAGGTCTAGAAACCCGGTAAAAGAATTTTTCTGTTAAATTGTTTTATGAAAATGTTTAAGAAAAATGAAACTGTTTTTTTATTAAAAAGTACTGGTATCGGGCTAGTATTTTGGTTCCGACGCCCGGTACAAGTCATATATATTGGTTAAGCGCTGCCTGTAAAGTTTGGTTGAAAACGGACGTCGTTTGATGTGTTTCGGCCTTAAATTGGAAATTTTGGAAATTATGAAATTTGAAAGAATTCTTGAGTTTTGAGGCTCAATTCATTGATTTTGATGTTATTTTTGTGATATGATCGCGCGAGCAAGTTCGTATGATGTTTTTGAGTTAGTGTGCATATTTGGTTTGGAACCCCGAGGGCTCGGGAGTGTTTCGGAGGTGGTTCGGGGTGTTTTTGGATTTGAAAACACAGCAGAAATTCTGCAACTTCTGCACAGGGATTTTGTTCTACGCGATCGCGGCCTCATCCACGCGATCGCACTGCATTGGCCAGTCGTTCTACGCGATCGCATTCATGTTCACGCAATCGCATAGGCCAAATAGGCTGCCTGGTGAATTTCCTCTACGCGATCGTAGCTTCCCGCATGCGATCGCGTAGCTTCCAGTCTTTTCTCTACGCGATCGCAGCCATATTCACGCGATCGCATAAGAGGCCAGTCTTTCCGCTACGCGATCGCAGCCCAATTCACGCGATCCCGTAGGGTAATTTCGCCCAGTGAATTCTTCAGCTCAAAAATAGAACACTTACGGGATTTTATCCCATTTTCACAAACTCTCTCTTCTCCACAGCTCCTTGGGCGATTTTGAGAGATTCTTCATTAACTTCTTGGGTAAGTGATTCTTAACTCTTTTTCTTCATTTCCATCAATATTATTTGAATTCCTAAGCCTAAATAGGTGTAAATGGGTAGAAAAACTAGAGAATTAAGTATAGTAAGGGTTTCAAAGAATTTGCGATCTAGACCTCGTTTTGGAGTCGAACTTAAGAACAAATTGTATATTTGAACTCATGGATGATTGGGTGAACTTATTTTGGTTCGAAACTTGGGTTTCGATTATGTGGGCCCGGGGTCGATTTTTACTATTCCGGGCAGAATGTTGTAAAAAAATCATATTTAGCAATATGAATTAGTTTGTTAAGTAGAATTGATGATATTAAATCAATTGTGTATAGATACGATTGGATTGGAGCCAAATTCGAAAGGAAAAGGCATTGCTACGGATTGAATCGTTCGTAAACTTTCGAGGTAAGTGTTTGTTCTATCCTAGTTTGAAGGAATAGGAATTTAGTTATGTATGAATTGTTGATTAAGAGTTATTGGTGTCACACCGGTAATGGAGATAAATTGTTGAATTATTATCAATTATTGGTTCAAAACCGGTAATTATAAATATTGTTGGTGCAGAGATTATTGGTTAAATATCGGTAATATATATATTTATGAATTGGGATCGTGTGGCGCGCCGACCACTTATATGATAAGAAATGGGATCGTGTGGCACGCAGACCACAAAGTGATTTAAATCTTGGCATTGGCCATAGTTGCCGGTAGCCTATGGATATATTTGGGAGCGGGTGGTACGCCTACCAAAAGATATAATTTATTGATATATTTGGGAACGGGTGGTACGCCTACCACAAGGTATAATTATTGATATAGTTGGGAGCGGGTGGTACGCCTACCACAAGGTATAACTTATTGTTACATTTGGGAGCGGGTGGTACGCCTACCACAAGATATGAAATGAAAAATGAATTGAGACATGAAAGTAAGATTTATTCTGTTGACTAGATTACTCTGGATATTATGAGTTATTGACTGTTATTTCAGAGCAGAGTCTTTCCTTATAAACGTTTGTATATGTATATATATTTCAACTGTACAGGTTTATGTGGGTGACTGGCCTTAGTCTCGTCACTATTTCGCTGGGATAGGCCAGGCACTTACCAGCACATGGGGTCGGTTGTGCTGATACTACACTCGGCGCTCTTTTTGCGCAGATACAGGTTACGGACAGCAGCAGCGGCAGTAGCACGATTGTGGATATTCCGACTACTGAGACTACGAGGTAGCCTTGCAGGCGTCCGCAGGACCCGTTGTCTCTTCTATCTATGTATTCATTTTGTTATCTCATGTATTCAAGATAAAAAACTTATGTTTCTTTCAGACAATTGTGTGTATTATTCTTAGAAGTTCGTGAGTATTGTGACACCCAGTCTTGGGTAGTGTATCATGTTTGGGTTTCTGTATAATATTTGATAAAATTGACTAAGTCTTCCGCTAAGTTTAATTATTCCGCTGTAATTATATATTTTTAATTTAAAGTCTTAAGAGGAGTTTGGTAACTAATGAACAATGTAAGTAATAGTTGGCTTGCCTAGCTTCCACCAGTAGGCGCCATCATGACTCCCGATGGTGAAAAATCCGGGTCGTGACAGTGAAGGCCTAACGCCGGCCAACCCTTATATCCTCTTTTTTCTTTGCGTTTGTGATAGGACCTCCACGTACGCGAAGATGAGCTAGGTCCTTTAATGTGTTTGCGTGGCCTTCTTCGCATTCATGAAGAGAAAAACTTTTCCTCTCCCAAAATCCTTCTTCGCGATCGCGGAACACCCTTCCCGATCGCGCAACACACTAGCACCAACAAAATCTGCCAACTTCGACATTGCTCTGGGTGGTCCGAAAGTCACTCGAGTTACTCCGGACCCCGTAAAATTATACCAACAAGCATAAACATATGCCAAACCTATTCAAAGTCTCAGAACCCATAAAATAATATTGAAACTAGGAATCACACCTCAAAATCAATTAATCAACTTCCAAACTTCAAACGTCTTCCAACGAATTCCAAACATGACAACTCATATGTAGACAAAACGGAATGAAACCAAATTTTATGCACAAGTCTAATATTACAACACTAACTTACTCCCATGGTCGGAGTTCCAAATGGGATACGATAATACCAAAGTCTATGTCAAGTAAAAACTCTAAAACCTTCAAAATGCCAATTTCTGATAATAAGCAACAAAACTTTATCAGAACATATGCCCATGTACAAAATCACCATATGAACTTATTGGAACCTTTAAATCCCGATTTCGAGGTTATTTACTCAAAGTGATGACTCAAGTCAAACCTAGCCACTATTATGGAACTAAGTGTTCCAAATTTAATTTGAACCTTTCTAAAACTAAATCAACCATCTCCACAAGTCATGTATTAGGAAAAAACACATACATGGGGTCTTAAATAGGTGAATGTGGATCTAGAAAAAACAAAATAACCAGTGAAGTCATTACATTCTCTACCTCTTACATAAACGTTCGTCCTTGAACGAGTTTAGAATCATACCTAAAGTGCCGAATAAGTGTGGATATATACTCTGGATTTCTTCCTCGTCCTCCAAAATTGCCTCCTCGACTGGCTCACCCCTCTATTATTCCTTTATAGCTGAAAAACACATACATGGGGTCTTAAATAGGTGAATGTGGATCTTGAAAAAACAAAATGACCGGTCAAATCGTTACATTCTCTACCTCTTACACAAATATTTGTCCTTGAACGAGTTTAGAATAATACCTAAAGTGCCAAATAAGTGTGGATATCTACTCCGAATTTCTTCCTCGTCCTTCCAAGTCGTCACATCGACTGGCTTGCCCCTCCACTATTCCTTAGTAGCTAAAATATCCTTCGACCATAACTCTCAAACATACATCTCAATAATGGAAACTAGCTCCTTCTTGTAACCCAAAACTCTCATCCATCTGAACTGTGTTGTAATCCAACACATAGGACATATCTTTATGGTACTACCGGAGCATAGACACGTGGAATACCAAATGAAACCCGATAGGCTAAAATGAAAAGAAAGCTTGTATAAAATTGCAACAACTCGCTCCAAAACCTCGAATGGATTGAAGAACCTCAGACTCAACTTGCCTCTCCATCTAAACCTCATAATACCCTTTATCGATGAGATTTTCAAATGTATCTTCTCGCCTACCCTAAATAACAAATCACACGCTTCCTAATCCACGTAACTCTTCAGCCTGGATGTGTTATGTTGTGGGAAGTCGCTTCTGAATCAACTTTACCTTATCCAAGGCATCCTTTACCAAATAAGTACCTTGTAACCTAGGCTCTGCCGGGCTAAAACCAAAGGTTAGGGAAACAACATCGTCGGCCATACAAGGACTCAAACGGGACTATCTTTATATTGGAATGATAGCTCTGATTATAAGCAAACTCGACCAACACTAAGAATGATCCACTGCTCTCCGAAGTCAATTACACATGCTCTAAGCATTTCCTCTAGAATCTTAAATGTTCGCTCTGATTGCCCGTCGGTCTGTGGATCAAAGGTCGTGCTAAGCTTTAACAAGGTACCCAACTCACTTTGTACTGCTCTCTAGAAATACAAAGTGAACTAAGTGCCTCGATATAAGATAATAGAAATAGGCATACCATGCAGCCAGACCATCTCCTCGATATAAATTTGGGCCAATATCTTCAGGGTATATGTACTCATCATCAACATAAAGTGTGCAGACTTGGTCAGTCTGTCGATAATGACCCAAACAACATCAAATGTCCTCATCTTCTACGACAAACCAGCCATAAAATCCATAGTGATGCGCTCCCATTTCCACTTTGGTATACCATCTACTAAAGTAAGCCACCTGACCTTTGGTACTCGTACTAACCTACTAGCAATTCAAACATCTCACCATATACTTGACTATCACCTTCTTCATTCATCACCACAGGTAATAGTGCCCCAGTTAGAAATACATAAGCGTCCCTAGAGTCACAGAACACTATCATCCCCGATAGTAACCTCATTGGCATCACCTCATAGTACCGTCTCTCTAAGAACAAACAAATGCATATCATCATACAGATGAGCCTTAATCCACTCAAAGAAGAATGACTGAGCCATAATAGAGGCTAGAAATTTACTTGTTGTGAAATGTCCAACCTCACAAGTTGGTTAGCTAAGGACTAAGGCCTCATTTGTTTTTTCTTAAGATTAAGATGTCTAAATCTGAATACATGTCTGAATATCAAGAAAATTAGGACATCTGAATCTGAATACACATCTGAATGTTAAGATGTGTAATAAGATCTGAATACAAAATAATTAAGACTGTTTGATTTTTTACATTTGAATGTATAATTAATAAACATAAAATTTAAATAAATACTAATTAATCTAAAAATCCATCAATAAGATATATAGTTTTTTAAATATTATAGTTGCTGGTGGTGATAGCTAACGGTAGTATTTGTGAATGCCGACAAAAAGTGGCGATCAATGGTAGATTTGGTTGATGATGGTAGGTTAGGTTAGTAGTTAGTGGTGATTAGTAGTGGTAGCTATTATGATTAAGGATGGTGGTTGCGGGTAGTGATAGTTAATAATGTAGGGTGGTGGTGGTAGTTGTGATTGAAGAAGATGGTGGTAGGTGGTGGTAGTTTATAATGATGGGCAGATCCATCTATAATTGTTGATGGTAATGGGGTGGTTAGTTGTGATAGTTGAGGTGGATGAGTGTTGGTTGTCATTAAGAATGATGGTGGTAGGAGTGGTGGTGGTCGTGGTTGAGTATGGTAGTTGTAGTTGATAATGGTTGTGAGCACATGATTTTTGCACCGGGCAAATAATTCCAAAATTAAAATAAATATATTTTTAGTGCAATTGTGTGCCTTGTTTGAAATTAGCTACACTTTTGGTGTGTTTGAATAATTGGAAATTAGAAAATAAAAAAAAATTGGGTTAAGTAATTAATTTGTTTAATTTGATTAGTTTTAAGAAGAAAATTAGCAAAAATAGTTTAAGTAGTGAAAATTAGGAAAAAATAGTAGAACAATTGCAAAAAATACTAAATAATTAGAATAAGTAGGAAATTAAGTTTTTATAATATTCATAAAAGAAAAAAAGAAAAAAAAGTGGTGTCTTGTTAATTAAGTAAAATCAGAAAAATACAAAAATAGTTGGGTTTAATAAGATTGGGCCAATTTGAATTGAATTAAACGGCCCAATCCCTAAGCCCAATGGTCCGGTCCAGGCCATCAAGTGATTAGTGATCTCAGCCGTTCGTTGCACCAAATCCAACGGCTGAGAATCAATCCGGTTTTTAATTAATTAGCTAAGTTTGCGATCAAATCTCAACCGTCCGTTTAAGTTGATCTAACGATTGAGAGCATGGGGCTTATTTGTAACGATATGGTGTCGTTTTAGTAACGCCGTTTATGGCCGTTGATCTCCATCAATTGGATGGCTCAGATCACCTCGGATGACCAGCCTATAAAAGGCTTTGGTCTTAAGATTTATTGCCATTTTGCATAATCTCCAACCCTAGCCGCCCCTTACTCCTTTCTTCTATCCCTTTTCATCTCTTCTTCAACCTCATGAAACCCTAGCCGGCCAATGGCGGCCACCACCCTCCACGGTGGTCGCCGGCCCCTCTAACCCCTCCTCTCTTCTTTTCCTTCTTCTTTTTCTTCTTCTCCATCAAAACTCCAAAAATAGACCCCCTTTCTTTTGAAACTCCGGTCACCGGAACTCCACCGGTGACCACTCAAACAACGAACCACCGTCCCAAACCAACGCGAATCGATCCGTCCTCACCTGATCTACCCAACCATACCACCCACGCCCCTCGAATCTGCCCCAAGCTCTTCGAATATCCCAAAAAGGGTCGCCGGAAACCTAACTCCGGCGACTCCAAAACTCGAACCTCTTCAAAGATCCTCCCTTTACCCTACCCAAACACCCCCACAAACTCAGAAACCCTAAAAGGCTTCATCTTGAAGTCTAAAAAAGAAAGTCAGAAAAGAAAACGAAAAAAAGAGAATAAAGAAAAAGAAACAAGGAAGAGAGTCTGAAAGAGTTTGAGAGAGAGTAAAAAAAGAGTGAAGAAGGGAAGCTCGGGGGACCGGCCCTGCAAGCTAAGTGCCCTCACCCATTTTTGTATTTTAGCTTCTTTGTTTTGTTTGCATGTTTATTGTTTCTTGTTTCTGTCTGTTTTGTTATTTTTGAAATTTTGAAATCCTGTGCTTCACATGTTAGTTTAGGTATTTTCTTTTAATCTGTTCATCTTCTATGTCTTTCTATGTGTTATTTGATTCAAAGAGCCTGTTATGTTAGAGTTTTCTATTTCTCTGCTTATCGTTTGTTCTTTTCTTTTTCCGTTTATCTCTTCTCGCTTCATATTTCGTGTCTGGCATATTCTTGTCTATTTTTTTGTTTTCTTTAAGATCCCATGACTACATCTGTTTAGTAATAAGGTTTTTAACCTGTTCGTCCTCTGAATCTTGCTGTGTTTCTTTGAGTCTGTTAGCACTAGGGTTTTTGCTCATCTTGTTTGTTCTAAGTTCATTTCTGTCTATCATGTTCTTCTCCTTTAAGTTAAATGATCCATTTTTCTATTTTTTTTTCTTGGTTTGTGGCTCCTGATTTATTCCAACAGCATGACTGTTCATCCCTTTTATGACTTTTCGCATGCTAGTTGTTTAGTCATAGCTATTCATCTTCTATACTAGGATTATCTCATCTGAGAACCTGACTTGAATATCTTTCTTTTGTCTTCATCTCTATCCTCTGTTAGTATTAGGCTTCTCCATTTTTGTTTGCATGTTTTTAATCTCATTCTGTATTAATCTTCTCTGTTAGTTCTCAACAGTTTGAATGATTCTCTCTTCTGCTACTTCACATGATAGATGTAGGGTTCTTCTTCACTGCTATTTCATGTCTTTTCTTTTCTTTATCTTCATCTTATCTATCACATATATATATATATATATTAAAGCTAGGTTTAGTACTTGAAAGTGGACTCTGACTACCATTCTTATATTGTTCTGCCAAGGTCCATTGCTCTCCTGTTTAAAATAAGTCATGTTTCATTTCTTCTTGAGAATTTAGTGTCTATGTATCTATGCCCGTGAATTCTAAGTGTTTTGGGGTTTTTCAGTGTGTCATCTGACATGAATTGATTTTGACTAAGCCTGATTGATGTTAATTGACATTTTTGCTACATGAATTTGAGTTATGTGAGTTGATTAGTTAAGATTCAACATTATCAAACTCTTCTTCTGAGTTTTAATTGATTAATGAACAATATTTGGTTTCATGTGGTTATGTGTGCAATTATATGTTGAAATGGCTAAGTTTGCAATAGTTCTATGTTAGTATGAACACTCTTAATACCTATCATGCTTAGGTGAATTGGTTATAGCTGTCAGTGCTAGGTTTCATAAAGTGGTTAGTTTTGAAATAAGCTAAAACTGAAAATCACAAAATAGGCTACAAGTTAAATAAGTGACCAAGAGTGGTCAATTTTGCAATTGACCTACTCTTCTAGGTCTCTCACACACTGTCCAATACTTAAAGAGGCTAGTTGTGTAATAATTGGCTAAGTCTGCAAATGCAGACTTGTCCAGGCTCTGTTTGAGCCCTGAACCTTAGGTGGCTAGGTCTGCAAAGACCTTAGCCCAGCCTATGTTCAGTAATTGGGCTTCAATTGCCCAGGCTAAGTCTCAACTTGAGACTGGCCATTAGTTTAACAGTCTGAATGCCTTAATAAAGCAGACTAGTCCTGCAAATTAGTTTAATTAACATAAAATGAACAAAAATAGGTTATTAGGCAATAATTGACCTAAGAGTGGTCAACTTTGCAAAAGGTTGATCAACTCTATATGGTCCCAACACACTAGTCCACCTTAAGAGGGGCTGGTTGTGCAAAACTGGCTAAGTCTGCAAATGCAGACTTGCCCAGGCTAATTTTTGAGCCCTGAACCACAAGTGGCTAAGCCTGCAAAGGCTTAGGCCCAGCCTGTATTCAGCAAAAGGGCTTAATTGCCCAAGCTGAGTCTCAACTTGAGACTGGCTAAGTTTTAAATAGTTAATTTTAATAATAAGGCAGGCTAGTCCTGCAATTAGCTTAAAATTGAAATAAGAAGGTTTTAATTAACTGAAATTGAAATAAAAGAGGCTAAAATTGAAATAGTTCCCTAAAATAGAATTGGCCAGTCCCTAAATACCAATGCAAGGACTGGCCACTAGTTAAATATAGTCTGAAAATGCTGAAACCTGACCTAGGTAGGTCACGTAATTCAGCAGTGCCTTCAAGGGTATAAAAGGGAACCAAATTAGTAATTTGGTAAATAGTTTGAAATATATAGGGTTAAGGGAGTCATTTGTACCCCTAATTTCTGCAATTTTGCAGAAGTTTAAGGGTATAATGGTCTCCCTAAAATGGGAAATCTGTAAAAATCTTTAACCCCTAAGGATACATTGGTAAAAGGCCCATAAAGGGAATCTTTTAGAACCTTCCAGCACATGCTGGAAGGGGTTTCATAACTGAAATATGGGTCTAAGTGTAAGCTGGATAATTTTAAGAGGGGGGGAAGTGGGATTTAATCCCATACTTTCTCCCCAAGTCTCAGCCCTTGCCCATTCCTATAAATACTCCTAAAAAGAGTGAAATAGTGGCTGGCTTTTGATAAGAAAAGTTCAGAGTAAATATAGCAATATAGCAATTAGTTTTTTTCGAGTGAGGAGATCTGGATAATTGCTTGTTTCTGTGGATTTTCTGCTCGAAATCTGCTGGGTTTCCTACTTGCTGATTGCTGTGTGGTCTCATTCATTTGGCATTCAATTCCACTGTTGCATTGCTGTTTGGGTCTATTGCTGATTACTTGCTCTTATTCCCCCTAGAACTCATTGGTTTTTCTTCTTGTTGATACAGGTATTCTCCTGTCTGAAACCAATGCTGTATTGATGATTATGATGAAATAACATGAAGATTCAGCTTAATTATCTGTCATTATGAATCTGTAGTTCATTTTTATATTACTGCTTTAGTAGCTTAGATCTGTAGCTTTAGTGGTAGTATAGAATGTAGTCATATAAAAACAGAAGCAAAAATACTGTAATAGCTAGTATGATAGTAGTAGTATAGTCATAGATAGCACATCACTTAGTTAAGTAGGTAAAACCTTTAAAACAAAGTTAAATGACCCTTGCATGAATCAATAACAATAAGCTCATAGTAGAATCATCAATCATGCTCGCGTAGTTAGTCTGATTCGTTGATCAATATCTGGATTTGAGTAAGTTAAAAGAGGAATAACCAGATGAAGTAACAACTAAGGTGAAACCGATTTTAAGAATATCAAATAAGCCTGGTTCGTATTAGCATCAGTAATTAATCACATATGTAGATTAGTATGTAGATACAAACAAGTCAAAAAGGAGAAGAATAGTTAGAAGATCTGATAAATCGTTTGCAATTGGGTCTGTGACACTACATAAGCTAAATTGTATTAGAATCAATAATAATATTGTGTACATATCATCAGATCACTTAGCCTTAGATGATCAAGCTATGGTATTAAACCCTTTAACCAGTAATTAAATGTGTTAGTATGAATTCTTAGCTGTAAACTGATAGTGGTGATAGTTTGTTAAGCCTGTACAAAAGACAATTGATTTAGAATTACTATCTTATGTACTGATTTCTCTGGTGATAAATAAAATTCTTATTGATTTCTTATTGTTCCCAAATGTATATTTTCATTTATTTATTCACAATGTTGTTCTATTTTGGTTTGGGCTCGATACCTGGCGTGGGCCTGAACTGTAGTGTACAACCAATTGGCTGATAAGCAGAAGCTCGACAGCAGCCCGGGCCTCGAAGGCCTGGGCAGGCCGAATGCATGTCTGATTAATTGAACGAAAATCCAGGCCCAATAAACAATAGGAATCAGACGGGCCTGGAATGCTTAGTACTAGAAATCGATTAAGGAAAAAACAGTATATAAAATGTAGTATACATTAAGATTGAACCCTAATAATAATTGGGACGAGCCTCGACCGACATTCAAACAACAGGGCCCCCTTAGTAATGTTATAACATAATTAGACTCGGGAAGACTACTAGCTAACTCCATAGTCTTACCCAAAATAACTAAAAGCCGATAGACTATTTAAGGCACAATTTAACGTACTTTCCTTAAATACGAGTGTGCACTTGGTGCAACTCAAATCCCAAATCCCGGCAAAGCCGAAATGTACTAAAAGTCGCAGGCGTACTAGTTGCGGTGTGACTTGAGGTGCGATTTCGCGATGTCGCAATTCTTTAAAAATGTTAAAAGCAAAAGCACATACGTATTGTTAAAATCTATATTGGGTCAAACAAGAGTGGAGAACGACAATTGAGCGACCGTGCTAAAACCACGGAACCCGGGAATGCCTAACACCTTCTCCCGGATTAACAGAGTTCCTTAACCAGATCTTTATTTCGCAGACATTTTTGAAAGAGTCAATTTCCTCGGATTTGGTATTAACCGGTGACTTGGGACACCATTATCATCTCAAGTGGCGACTCTGATTAATTATAACAAAATCCCGAACCGATTGTCCTTTAAATGGAAAAACTCCTTCCTCTATGCTATTATATCCGTCTCGGATATTTGAACATCGAGGTATATGCTATAAGCGTATTTATATGCTTTTCCTAGTGTGGGGGTACTAAAAAGGGAGGTGTGACAATGGTATGCAGTAGTGGAAGTTAATAATGAATATAGATTATAGCATCTGTAAGGCCACGGAAGATTTCGCTAAGTAATTTAGGATTTTGTAGTGTTATGTAGACTTATTATAATATGTTTATATGCTATTAACATGGTCATCATCAATTGTATTTGGTAGATACATGTATTAGTCTTATGTTAAGTAATTTGGGATCCAAGGAAAGGCGTAAGTATAAGAAAAATTGGAAAAGTCCATTATAGGCTAAGAATTCAAATGAGTTTGCACAAGCCCCCACTTTAAACGAGCATATATAATTATGTATAAGTTTTTATATGGTGAATAGTATATCAAATGAAATCTCTTTGAGTCTAGTTTTCAACTCTTCAAACCGTTCATCATTTGGACATTCCTACACAAAGTTATGATCAAATTACCAAAAGCTGAAAACATGCGAGTCTGCGTGAGTCTGCGATTGCAGATTGAACTCTGCGGTCGCAGAATGGTCGCAGAATAAGGCAAAACAGCCCAGTTCTGGGCAACGAGTTTTGGGACGAATCTACGACCCGCATACCCATTCTGCGGTGTATTCTGCTACAACATAATTGACATCGGAGTGTTAAATTTCTAATTTTTATAACCCGACCCCATTTCAATATATAGGATTTGGGGTTCATTTTGGGGTCATTTCTTACATATTTTAGAGAGAGGTGAGAGAATTTTAGAGAGAGAAGGAGGAACCAAACATTTAAATCATCCAAATCTTGCATCAATCTTCAAGAATCAAGAACCCAATCGCAAGTTCTTCATCTAAGAGGTAAGATTCTATGCCCTAGGTTTTAAATTCGACTTTAGAGTATAAGATGGGTTATTGAGGTATGATTCTTGGGTATTTTTCTATTGTGTATACATGTATGTACAATTTAGGTTGTGAGAAGATTGTTTAATATAAAAAAAGTAAAGCTTGGGTTAGGAAATGAGGGAAATCTTTAAAGGGGAATTTAAAATCAAGATGCTCATCTAGTGTTTGATAGGATGCTCAAATGAGCTGAAACCATGAATGTCTTTCTAATTTTTTCTCAATTTTGCTATGTCTCAAAATAGATTGAAGTTGCTAGAATTTTCAGAACGTTGTAGTAACTAAAGGAAAAGCTCTTCGAGGTATGTATGGCTAACTTTGATTTTTGTGAAATCGCCTTGTTTGGTGTACAAATATTTGGTATGTGATAGCTACGTGGATTGTTTGTGGAATTCTTGTGATTGGTTTGTTGGGTGTTTGATTGGTTTGATTAAGTGTTATATGGTAAGAGTTGAGATGTGATCCCTTATACTCATTTGCGTACCCGACCTCGCGTTCTCGTAGGTCTGTAAAGTCCTTCATCGCGATTGCGTTTTCATCCTCGCGTTCGTGTAGCGCTAATTTCTGGCCCTTTTATTTTCTTCAACCCATTCGCATGAACCAGTTCGCATTCGCATAGTTTGCTGGGCTAGGCCTTCGCGTTTTCGTCCCTCCTTCGTGATCGCGAATGGAAATTTGGGGCCCTTATATTTTCCTTCTTCGCGAACGCGTGATACCTGCCGCATTCGCGATGCTTTAATGACTTGAACAGTATTTAACTTTTCAAAAACAAGGTTTTTCCATTTTTATCAAAACTCAAGGTTTGGAGCTCGAATTTGGGAGTAATTCAAGTGTTTTTCAAGGGCAATCACTGGGTAATGATTCTCTACTCTCCTATGACTAAAACCCATTAATCTAATCGCAGATTTACCCTTTAATTTCATGTTTTTGGAATGGAAAGTGGGTAAACTTCTTAGACCTAACTATGGGGTTTTATGGGGGTATTCCACCTTTGATTTGGGAGATTTTTATATGGTTATACTCGTAAGAGTACGAGGGTTATGAAAACGTGAAAATTATTCGATTCTGAGACATTGGCTAGAGGGGCATTTTTGTTATTTTACCTATTTTCGCGCTCTAGCTTTAAATTTAATAGTGGAATCAGTTGTTTGCAATATTATTTATGATGTGTAATTAAATTAAATAGATTCGGGCCATTTAGAGTAGGATACTCGTGGCAAAGGCGCGGTTTCTAGTGATATTGAGCCAGTTCGAGGTAAGTGGCTTGTCTAACCTTGTGAGGGGGGCCTTTTCCCTTAGGATTTTTACTTGATATTTGAGGTGCCTTGTACGTGAGGTGACGAGCGCGTACTTGAGCCAATTATCGAAAATCCGGTTTTACTTAAGTTAATGAACTTTAGTTTTCCTTTCTTAATTGTTGTACTTTACTTGAAATTATAATTTGTGCTAGATTAGGAAAAGCATATTTAGCTGACTTAACTGCCTAATTGCTTAAGTTATTTTGACTGTACTACGTGAAGCATGCTAGGCTAGTTCTATCTGTTGCTCTATTTTTTGTACTTTATTCCTTGGTTTGTTTCTGGCTATGATTGCGCATTTACATTTGGGACTACAGATGTGGGATTCTGGTAGCTCCCCCCTACCCCTCCCCTCTTGTTTGGTTACTTTGGAACTACGGGTTCGATTCCCGAGAGATTCCCCTGCACTTTTATTTTGGGACTACGGGACGGTATCCCATGAGATTCCCTGCACATTAATGATTGGACTACGGGACGATATCCTGGGAGATCCTTTGGTATTGGTAAGAGAGTTGGACTACGGGACGGTATCCGGGGAAATCCATTGGACAATTGAGGAGAGAGCTACAGGATGGTATCCTAGGAGACCCTCATTTGTATTTGAAATTGAGTTGTGTTTACTTTGTGTTCCTACTTTATCCTTGTAGTTATTATTGCTTCATTGATTTGCCTTATTACACTGTTGTGTTTATTATTTTTATCAAATTTTCACACTATTCATTATTGCTACAGTTATATATTTTTGCCTTAGTAGGGCCCCGACCTTTTCTCGTTACTACCTAATCGAGGTTCGGCTTGGCACTTACTGAGTCGATGTGGTGTACTCATGCCCTTCATGCGCATATTTTTCATGTGCAGATCATCCAGATACCTCCACTCAGGCGCATTATCAATGAATTAGGTGGATCACGGAGACTTCGAGGTAGTTCTTTTGCGTCCGCAGACCGACGATCTTACTCTACCATTAGTATTTAGTCTTCGTTTTTCTGGTTGTTAGGCATTCTGGTGTTGGGAGTCTTTACTATACACTTCTCTAGCCTGTGTTGCCCATGGGTTTCCGGGTCTTTAGAAATTTTAGTAGACTTGTGTTATTGAGTTGTACATGCTTAGTGGCATACAGTACAGTTTTCTTTCAGTTATTTAATTTGGATTATTCTGTTTTCTACAATTATTATATTTTCCTTAATATTTGGCTTACCTGGTCGTGGGGACTAGGTGCCATCACGACATGTTCACGAGCGGTGAACTAGGGTCATGACATAAATCCCCAAAAATTTGACCCATTTTCCCTTATTTCCTTTCTTTTTCCCCGCTTATCACACTCTCTTCTCTCTCCCCACGCCACTTAACGCCGCTGGCAACAACACTCCAATCCACCTCAAAATTTCACCATCTCTTCCCCTCTTCCTCCTCTTTCTACCTATACCACTCATATCCTCCAAATCTCCACCAACTTCCATAGATCTACAAAAATCTAAAACCCTAACCGCCGCCCACCAACCCAAATTCTAGAAATTTTACACAGCTGGCTTCCTCTTCTTTCCTCTTTCCATATCTCCGAATCAAAACCTCAAAAAGCCCCACGCCACCCCAGCGCAGCCGCCACTGCCCAACACTGTCCTAACACCGCCACCACTGCCCATTGCCGCCCACTACTGCCCTCAACCACTACCTCTCATTTCTTTTCTCCAACTGGCCTCGAGCAAGGTTATGTCATTGATATCATTGAAACCGAACTTGGATTCACCGGAATATTTGATTTCAAGATCAACAATAGAAGCTTGCTTCAAGTCGTACCACTGCCTATCGTCGTTTCCCGGATGCTCGAGTATATGGTAAAATCGTAATCTTGCCCCGTTATTAATTTTCTAATTTTTTGGGTTTTAGTTAGAGTTAGTTTCTGTCTTGTTTCTTTATTTAATCTATTTTTGATTATGTTTGTCTCGTTGGTTTTGTTAAATCACTTCAGCGATAGCGTGTGTCTGTTTGGCATTTAATAGTTAATTTTTATTTGCCTATGTTGGTTCATAATACATGTGTTAAAGTTTTTTAAGTCCTTCGACAATGAAATAATATATTTAATACTCTCACTAACAATATTAATTTGACACTTGTATTTGTGTTTCAAATAGTTTTTGAAGCCCTTCCACAAAGGAGACAACTTCTCAATCATCGCAGCAACTTGGAATGCTTCATTGATGACAAGACATTCAATAAAAATTATGTTAGTAAAAATAATATATTTAATACTTTCAACATCAGTATTAATTTGACTTATACTTTCAGCAAGGAGATCGTGAATAATCACTTTCAATTCCTGGACTTGGATAATAATAGACTTGCTATCTACTACTTGAGTTTTGTATTTTCTTTCAAGTGCAATTCGCAATTCTTTTGACGTCTCAACATTACTATAGACGTTATAAAAATCGTCCTCCAGTCCGCTAAGAATATAATTCTTGCATAGAAAATTAGAATGTTTCCACGACTCAGTCACGAGAAAGCGTTCATTGTCTGGAGTTTCGTCGGGCAGAATAAGAACATCTTCCTTAGTGAACTTATGTAGACTTTAAGTCATCAAGTAGAAGAACATTTTTTGCTGCCACCACTTGAAATCAATCTCGAAAAAAATTTAGAGTTTTTTGCCGGTACAAATGTCGGTTTTGTTTGGCTTGTCGAAGCATTGGAAGTCAACATAGGAACAGTTTGGTTCTATTTTCATTCCTCATTTCTGTAAAAGAATGACACAAATAAACGTTTAATAAATGGAAAAGTTTTTATATCTTCAAACCGAATAATACTGGAGTAGAAAATCACATAGATTTTAATCTTCAATGGAGTAGAAAATCGCCACGAAGGCTTTAATCTCCAAAACGATAGTAGAAAACCACAAAGGTTTTAGTCCCCGGAACAGTGAGTATACAACAAATACAGAAAATATTTAAGTTCCTTAACCTTGTTAAAAAAACTATATTTGTAAAATAATTTTGAAGAAGATAAAATAACGTATAACAAAAAATGTAAAAGAAACAGAATTTAATCTGAGCCCACCGAATTCACAGTGTTTCCTTATGGAACTTAATCTCCTTCTTATATCCGAGGTTGTGAATTATTTTCTCCCAACATAGAACGAATTACACACTAGTTTAGCGGTACTTTAAACCTCCGTATTTCAGCGAATACAATAATCGATAGTAAATCACACTTACTGTTGCTTTTTGTTGTTAAAATTAAATAATACAGAAGAAAGGAGGAGAATTAAAATTTTTGTATGAGAAATCTGAGAGAATGGACTGCTATTTATAGCGAACATGTTGAGTTCAAATGAAGAGGAGCAAGTCTTCACAGGTTAGTTATGACTATTCACGAAAAACGGCCATAACCTAAATGGCTACTTACGTGAACTAAAATGGGAATTCAAAACGCAAAGGAAAGTTAATTTTCCATTCCAAAAATGGATAATTTTGATTTATGTTAAGAATAGAATTCTACTTGGAGTGAATGTCTATCTTGTGGAGAGTTTTACTTTGTGACTAAGTCATAATTTCTCCTATAAATAGAGGGTCTTACCCCATTGTAAATCATCCCAAAATTCAATAAGAATTCTCTCTCTCTCTTTCTCTGCAATATTGTTCTTCTTATTTTATTATTTCATAACACGTTATCAGCACGAGACTCTAACCAATTGAGTAGAAACTTTGGGATTGAGCATAATGATTGCCAATTGTTTCATGAACTTCCTTCATGATTAAAATTCTGGATTTAAGGTATGTATTTTACTTTTCTCTTTCAAATTTTTGAAATTCTATAATTTGATTTATATACAGGCAAGGACAACAAAGTTTGATTATAACTCTAATGGAGTTTTTAAGAAATTACACCCACATGAAGTGGTAAAATTTCTATGTCTTGCCATGATTAAATTCATGTATAATTGTGGGCAAAGAATTGAAAACCCGTCCCATTGAATTTGCTCCATTCTCATTCCCTTTAGAGAATGTGATAGCAGTATGTAATAAGTCTGAAAGAAGACAAAATTATTACCATGAATAATCAATGGATATGGACGTGGCAATAGACGAAATTATATCGTCATCATTGTGGTAATGAGAACAATAAGTATTCTCAAATAATCCTTCACTCTGTGAAAGTAATATTTGTCATCGATTTGACATGAGATTTTATAAAGCACATATAGATGATTATGGTCCATTCATGATGTGAATGTGACAACATCTTACTTATGAATACATATTCATTCTTCGGAGAATATGAACATGTTAGTGATAGTGAATATACCACACTCACCTCTAGAAGAAGGTTTGAGATGATACCATAAATAATGTCATTATTATGGCATGAATGGTCATTGGTCACGTACCTATTGTACGCCAAAATATTTTGGCATTGTGATTATTAAAAGACAACGGTAAGCAAGAAACATATCTTGCATATAGTTTGACCATACACATAACGGTATAACTTTCTCTTTAAAAGAGATATTCACCACGTGGATGTTGATAAATTTGTGGTAGTACAAAATTAATTGAGAGCTCTAGAAGAGCCAATTATTACTATTTTGAAACACAATTGATTACCAACAAGGTATTGTGTTGTAGTAAGTCTCAAAGAAACTTATTCAGTTTCCAAAGTATTCGCGAAAGCGGTTGATTATATTGAGACTATAAATAAAGGAAAGATTTAATATCTTCTATTACTACAACTTGTAGCGGATTAATATGTATGTGAAAAGCTACCCGCTTTATTCTCCAATTTGTACTACATAAACAAAGAATACCACAATGAAATGGATATTGATATAAAAACCCATATCATAATAAACTTGGAGTTTATTCATAATTGCACACGTCATGGTGTAAACCCGAAGTTTATCAATATTGATAATTTATTCAGTTGGCATAATTGATTTACCCATATCAATTTAAGTATGATGTGCAAAAATAAAAGCTAGTTCTTTACGAATTCTCTTACATTGCTTGTTCTCATTAATTAAATGACCAACTGAAATTGGGATTGAATCCCATTAATGCTGGAAATATCAAAGGTGAATATGGGCCCATTCACCTGCCATGTATACCACATAAGATGCATCTATGAGATGGTTACATGTGCAATTATTATTAACCCGCAACCTAGCCGATGTGTGCGAGGTAACTTGCTCAATAATTTAATTTAGAGCATATTCCAGATTTTCTATTCAAGAAGTTCATCTTGATAAGTTGGTTTACATCACAGTTGGTTTAGCAAAATGATTTATTGAGTGCCTCCACTTAATAGCTAAACTATTGCTTATGAGAACAAAGTTATCTATATCAGTTTGATATAGGTTATATACAAAAGTATATTATTTTCTCCCCTCACAAGTGGTTCAGGGTCAGGAACCAAATAATTCCATCTTATTATTATTGATGTGTGGTGTATATTTTGATTAACACCATAACACACAAAGATGTGTTCTCAAAGTTGAGGAAACAAGTTAGTTTTTCTAACATGAGGGGGAGACAAGATACAACGGTTGAGAAAATGTTACATGGAATGAATTATCATTTATACATCTAGATCCTTGAATAAAATAATATGAACTTGAAGTTCATAAAAGGATAATTCATGTGCAATTTATTGCAAAGCATGCCAGACGCATTTGCTGACCCAAATAAAGTAACTATATTCTCATTGCAAATGCTCATATTAAGTCCTAGAAGGACAAAGTCTATGGTAAGCTTAAATCGTATAGACAATCGGTTTCAAATAAACTTCTTGATAAAGAAGATGAGCAAATGATCAAAATGATCATAATAAAAGGAGGCAAGTGATCCAGAAGATCACAAGACATTACACTTCATAATATCTCATGAGAGATTCAGGTACCTGAATATGTGAATGAAGAGATCTATATGTTATGTCATTATGAAAATATATTGAAACTGATATAAAATCTTTGTCGACGTCAACCTTCAAGAAGCTAGTGCACAAGATTGGGATGCGAAGGCTTAAGGATGTGAATTGATGCTCTCATCAGGGGGAGTTAATGCGTGTTGCACTCTTTTTCCCTTACAAGGTTTTGTCCCACTGGGTTTTCCTTGCGAGGTTTTTAACGAGGCAACCAAAAGGCGTATTATTAGATATGTGTACTCTTTTTCCTTTTCTAGATTTTTTTCCCATTGGGTTTTATTTTAGTTAAGGTTTTAATGAGACACATTACTTATTGAGTAGACATTCAAGGGGGAGTGTTAAGAATAGAATTCTACTTGGAGTGAATGTCTATCTTGTGGAGAGTTTTACTTTGTGACTAAGTCATAATTTCTCCTATAAATAGAGGGGTCTTACCCCATTGTAAATCATCCAAAAATTCAATAAGAATTCTCTCTCTCTCTTTCTCTGCAATATTGTTCTTCTTATTTTATTATTTCATAACAATTTAATATTAATTTTCTGTTACAAAAAACGGATATCTAATAATATTACGTTAATATTTACTATTAACAAATAAATTTGGTCCAAAAAATTAATCAATGAATCATCCGAAGCCAAAGTCGAGCTACGACGACAACACGAGGCTTGCCTTCTTCTTAACTTTTTAAGAACTAGAAGAAGAGCAATTCTATATATACTCATCAAAAGTCTTTTCCTCCTCCGATATGGGATAATGTCCCTTTGTCAACGAAGAAAACTCAAATATTTCATTTTTCCTCCATTTCTCGTTCACCATCTAAGTTAAAATAAGCTTAAAACCCCAAGATTACCTCACCAGGAAACTGCTACTAATAGTGACAAATTAAGACCATTACGAATGAAGATATTTTACATTTTCATGGCAGTGTTTTACCTAAGCAGCTTCCAGGAAATTGCTGTAATAGTGATTAGTGACATTCGCTGCAATATATACCAGACTTTTTGTTTCTTCACGCTAGCACGAAAGCTACTGTGGCAGACCACTTTTGTCGTGAAGAGGGTCAATTTCCACAGGAAAATAGTTTAAAAACTTGTGAAGACCCAAACAACATGTGGTCTTCTGTATTAAACAAAGACAGTACCAACGAAAGGGTGGCTTAATTAGGTATGGATCAATTACTTTGTTGAAGGCTTGGCTCAATTAATAATGATTTTTCTACCAATTGTTCTAATCTCCGCAGTAGGTTTTTTTTCCCACGTAAAAGCACTATAAATTACCATATTTCTCATATCAATATGATGAATAAATACATTTTAAAATGTTGGTCAAAATATCACATAAATTAATCCCGTGTTTTGATAATTGTTTTATGTGGTTAATTATGTATTATCTTCATTTATATTATATTTGTTTTTACTATTCTTAAAATATATGTACGGTATTTTAAATTTGTTGTAATTTCGTTGTTATATAACTACTAGTCGTTAGACACGTACGTTATGCGTGTATTCCATGTAATTAGTATAAAATTAAAAAATCATATCATTTTGTACATGGATGATATAATGGTTTGAATCGTGATTAATGCTATCAGGAAAAAAACTTGCATCTAGAAATCATAACAATATGAATATTTAAGCTAAGAAAATAGAAGGAGAAGATAAAAAAATAAGAATTACAAATCTTATCTCAAAAAAATTATTATATGCATGGGAAGTTATAGAGCTTAACTTTGTAATGTGTTTGAATTTAAATACATGTACCTTAATAAATTCTTTGATAATTCCAAGTGAAATTTAATGTTACAAAACAAACTTGTGTAGCCTACATATTTTGTTTATTAATATTGAGGGTATTGTTAACATAGCCTTTAAGGGCATAAAAGCCCAATAATATTAAAGGATCATTTTTGTCTTCCATATTCAACTTTTGATATTTATGTTTATGATAATACTAGTCTTAGTGTACCATATTTTAATGTTATATAATTTTCAAAACTTACATAAATATTAATATTAAACAATGTGTTTAAGTTTTTTATTTAATAAAAAGTTATATAAAATAGTATAAGTTTCCGAAATCTTGAAATTGATATCTATTTTGCTAGCTCAATAAAAGAAGGAATCATGTCCCAAAGAAGTCCTGATATAGCTGTGAATATCTTATGAATTTGTCGTTAATTTTGCCACTTAATACAAAAAACAAACAAGTAACACAATCATACTTTTAATAACAAATCTTCAAAGATTTGTCAAAATAATAAAATTAATAGAATTGAATTTTTCGGTCTATAGAGAACTGCGAATGAAGAGGTTGATCCTTTTTGGCTATTGAAAAAAGATTGGCAAGTGACATTATATGTCTAAATAATTAATGTTGAGTTAATATTTATAACAAATAATTTAATATATTAAAAAATTATAGGAAGTTGTCATTAGTCTGAATGAATGCAGAAAAAAAAAATAACAAATGACATCTCATATAGAATACAAACTTATTGCTATAAGTTTGCATTTAGAATATATTTGTTGTCTACTAATTCATTCTTATAGCTATAAATTTTATATATTTCCAATTTGACGCTTAATATTATGACCTCTTACATGTTTAAATGTTACAAAATTTTAAATATTCAAAAATAATTAAATAAAAATTATGTCTAGTATGAAAGTAAGTATTCTACCCTTTGAAGATAAATTCTTATTGAATAATATTATAACTATTAATTATGTTTAAAACTTGGAATAATCTAATGACGTACAGTTAGAATTATTAGAACTTTGGATCCAGTCTTGAGATTCTCCTTCTTGTTTGCTCTCATTACCTAACATTATCAAATAAGTTCTTATTTTTCATCTTTTTATCTTTATTCTTCAATCTTTTAA